>JBBUKS010216231.1:0-22756 GCA_038050645.1 Hedychium gardnerianum
TTTGATTTATATTTAAAAAATTGATGCTCTCAATATGACATATGAAAATAATATTTGAGAGCATTAATATAATAGACAAACACATAAGACCTAGTTCCATGTCATTCCGAGCTCTTTAGGTCCGTTGGTCAATTTTGGTTGAAACCGACTAATAAATCTAGAGAGTTCGGAATGACATCGAACAAAGATCTTATGTGTTCGTCTAATTCTCCTGATTATATATGTACCTTTAAACATTAATTTATCAAGAACAACAAATTTTTTATCATAAAAGGTTTTTTAATCAATTTTTTTTTAAAAAAACAAAGATCGATTAAAGTTATGGTACATGATCTAGAACTTTACCGAATCGATTGATATACTACACTATAACAATTGATTCGGCGAGCAAAAGTGAACGAGCAGAGGGACAAAATCGATATCAAATACGTGATTTGGATATTTTCAAAGTTGCCTATATGAATTGGATAATATGAAACTTAAACTACGTGGTTCAATAATTTATTATTTTTTTAATAATCCAAATATAGGTACTGGTCCAATTAGTTCTAAAGGTGAATGAATAGTCATAGTTGTAAGAAAAATTATTTGAACGTTTTATCATTGTATCATGACCCGGGGCAAGGATTGAGCTTTCCATGTCACCTAGCTAGTAAAGTGTTTCATCAGCTTAATTATCAAATCTAGTTGGGGCATTCGTTATATTACTAATTAGATAGCTAGCTAGATTGGCAAAGACATACAATAGCAATGCCCTAGCTATTCGCGATGGATGAAACATCATACAACAGTCCTCGTAAGGATGTTCATGATAAATTTATTATAATAAAATAAAAATTAATTCTCAATGAATTAATACTTAAAAAAAAATTCTTTAATTTCTTTTCTTCAAGACGAATTATAAAAAATATTGAATATAATACAATCATCTTTTATTAGCAAAAAGGGGAAGTTAATGACTCCCCAGGTGATATAATTAAAGTGATTGTGACATGTGACCGTGTGGAGTAGCAATTTTTAATTGCATATGTTAACTCTTTTTTTTCTCTTTTCTTTTTAAATAATTCAAGTGTTTTTGTTTCACTTGAATAATCTCGGAGATAGACTTGCTTGAATTACTTGGCTCCATTTGATTTGTCATTTGATTTTTCGTTGCGACATGATTATCTTAATTATTTATATAACCAAATGACACTCTGTTTGTAAGAACAAATCGCTCCTTCAAGCCATACAATTCTCTGGGAGATGGCATCAAACAACTGTTCAGAAATGTTCAAAATAGGCCATTATTAGGAGATGGCATCAAACAACTGTTCATCTCTACCATATAGCTGATAAACATACATATCTACATCATAAGCTAAGAAAAAAACAACAAACATGAAGTGATCATTCACCATATTAGGACATTACAAACTACTAGCTGCATTTGAACGAGTTACTCAGGCAGAGTTTGAGGAGGAGGATCGGAAGCCGCCGAAGCGAGGCCCTGCAACATTCTAACGATCTCCATTGTGTCCTCCAGAAAGTACTTAGCTTTGCTCGGCTTTTGCCCGACTGTGCAGGCAAATACTTCTGCAACAGGTGACAAATTTGGTCCTGACTTCGCGCTCATTATCACTTCAAACATGTCCTCATCGGATCGATCATCACCGATGCATAGAACAAAATCTGGAAGCTTGTCCCTTTGGCGCGCCATTGAGAGAAGTCGTTCAGCCACCAAGCCCTTCGAAACACCCTGCCGATGCCAATCATTATCGCAGAGTTAAAGATGCAATGCATAATAGTCGAATCATCTAGGACTAAATGAACAATGAAGGATCAAGTTGAATACTAAGAGGACTGTTTTAGTTAATTCACCTGTGGCTTGACTTCTACGATGTGTTGGCCACTCTTCACGGAAACTGGCTCATTAGTAAGGACACTCTCTAGATGGTCAAGAAGCTCCTTGGCCTGGCATGACCCAAAATCTCGATCTGCATCCTGATAGTGCCAGACAAGTGCACTTTCCCTGGTCTCAATGTATGAGCCATCGGTTGCTTCGGCGTATGACTGCATGATAGGCTCAGCTATCTGCTTCCATTCAAAGTCAGCTACAGAAACACATGTTTCCCATTCTAAATCAGACTTCTCCCTGAAAAAGAGTCAGTTGATACACTCTGGATGATACTTAGAACACAAACATCAATAACCTCAGCAAAAGAGAGGGGAAAAAACATGAAGAATATAGGCATTTCTACATTCATCTTGTTAAGTTGATGATGCATTTGATTCTAGGAGAGTAAAGATGTACTGTTAATGTTGTTCATGTCCATGTAATATTAATAAACATCATCAATCACTAGAGAAACATGGTTCAATTTACAGTCTGACTACTAGTATCTTCAATTGTGTTTATTATGGAAAGAAAGAACAGATATCAAATATTTTGGACTACATTAAAGGTTTGAAAACTAGATAAAGTAAACAGGAGCTGTGATCTGCTTTTATACCTCAGGAAGTAGCCATGCTCTGCGGCGATTACTAGTTTGTCGCATGAAGAAAACCACTTGCCCAAAATTTTCTTTTCTCTTCCGCTGACAAGAAAAACCACATTTTGGGAGTCATTGCACAGGCTCTTCAATGTATTGATAGCCTCCTGAGTTGGAGTCTTATTGATCGATGTCTGTGGCATTATGGTGCCGTCATAATCCACGAGAATGGCTCGCCTACTAGTCCTCTTGTAAGCAGAAACAATGTTATCGACCGAAAGCTTTCTGAAGGTGTAATCGAGCACGACGACCCTGAAACTCAAGCCAAAACCTACAGCCCAACACCTCCTCATAAAGTGGTCGCGGCATGCCCTTTGCAAGTCTTGCAAGAAACTATTTGCCCAGTATCCAACATCATGGGTGATCACATACTTGTAGTGTTTCTCATGTCGCAATTGTTTTTCTGGCTCTTGAATCGCCAAAGCTGAATCCATGGCTTCTGCCACAGAGTCTATGTTCCACGGGTTGACACGAATAGCACCGCTAAGAGATGGAGAACAACCGATAAATTCGGAGACAACTAGCATGCTTTTCTTGGGTACTGATGGATCAAACTGCAATATCTTGTCCAGAGTCGGATTACCTTGCCTGCAAATAACATACTCATATGGTATTAGATTCATACCATCCCTCACTGCTGTGACCAGACAACACTCCGCGATCACATAATAAGCAATCTTCTCGTAGAATTTCAGAGGGCTATCAATGAGAATAACAGGCGTGTAACCTGGTCTTCCAAATCTCTCGTTGATCCTTTTAGCGGTTGTATAGATCTCAGACTGCACCTCTTGCACATCTTTTCCTCGACCTCTTGCAGGGTTCGCAATCTGAACCAGAACAAGTTTCCCCCTCCACTCTGGGTGCTGCATAAGCAACTGCTCCATGGCCAAAAGCTTCAAGCTGATCCCTTTAAATATGTCCATGTCGTCAACTCCAAGTAAAACGATTCTATCTTTGAATTGATCTCTAAGCTCTGCCACTCTAGCTTCAGTCTCAGGAAGCCTTAGCACCAACTGGATTTGTCCGGTATGAACCCCAACCGGAAGAATTTTGATGCTGACGGTTCTACCATAGTACTCAAGCCCAATGTAACCCCGTTTCGATTCGTACGCAATGCCAAGCATCCTACTGCAGCAAGAAAGGAAATGTCTTGCATAGTCAAATGTGTGGAAGCCAATGAGATCCGCATTCAGAAGAGCTCTAAGGAGTTCATCTCTCACAGGAAGGGTTCTGTAAATCTCAGAAGAGGGAAACGGACTATGGAGGAAGAAGCCAAGCTTGATCCTGTTAAACCTCTTCCTCAGGAACGTTGGCAGCACCATAAGATGATAATCATGGACCCAAACGAAGTCGTCGTCTGGGTTTATCACTTCCATGATTTTGTCTGCGAAAATCTTGTTGACTGAAACATATGCTTGCCAAAGGCTCCGATCGAAGCGGCCACCGAGATCAGGGGAAAGGGGGAGCAAGTAGTGGAACAAGGGCCAAAGATGCTGCTTGCAAAACCCATGGTAGAACTTGGAAAAAAGATCCAAGGGAAGGAACGTAGGCACACACTTGAAGTTCTCGAGCAAGGTCTGCGAGACTCCATCTTGTTCATCCAGTTCAATCTCCTCCCTCAAGCAACCAATGTAGACGACCTCGACATCCTCTCCAAGACCATCTTTGAGCTGTAGGAGTAGGGAATCCTCATCCCAGCTGAAGTCCCAGCCCTTGGAATCGCGTCTCCGGTGGGCATGAATAGGGAGCTGATTGCCGACTATGATCATTCGGTCTTGCGACACGGAGGAGGGTCCATCTGAGGTTATGCTATTTGAGTTCTCATCGTCGAGATCGGAGATGATCCCCGCAACAGTCATCACCCGCGGAAGCTTCTTGCCTGTCCGGCCAAAGGTTGGGAAGTTGCCAGAGGCAAGGTCAAGGAGGTTTGAGTATGATCTTGAAACCATTTCGACAAGCAAGGGATCAAGAAGGCAGTGAATAGGATTTTTCACTGCTTCTTACAACGATCAAAATGCTGCTACAACCCCAAGCTGCTCGCTTTCTACAACAATCAAAATGGATCTTGAATCTAAATAATTTACTCCAGAAAGTTGATGCAAAAATATAGCTGTAAGAAACATTTATTTTAGCACATCCTGTACCAAAGCCACAAAGATTGGAACACTAACTTGCCCTAAAACCTTGATGAAACCCTGTAAATGATTTCATCATTATCTTGAGCTCATTTTGTATATATCAAGCAAAATCAAAAATTTTAATTTGCAAGAACATCTACAAAGGCAGAAAAGTAAAGTTGTTGATATCATTAGCAGAAAACCCCATGTCTAACAAGCCCATTCCACAAATATCTACACAAAAACAACCACAGCAACACATCAAAAGAGGAGGAAGGAGGAGACAGATCAAACTGTGAAGAAAGAAAACAAATATGCGACATGTTTTGAAGAGATTCATAAACGTTAAACACAGTAGCTAGCAACAATAGAGCTGCAAAGAATCAGTTTCAACAAAGGAGATGCACATCATGGAGGAAAGAAATAGACCTTTTCTCTTCCTGATTCAGTTGAAAGATCACCAGATAGATAGTAGAGAGAGAGAGACAGAGATAAGCAGGGTGACCGTGCCAAGATTGAGAGCTAATTAAAGACTTCTTCTTTCTCTCAGTCACGCGAACAAACAGAGGTAGGGGATGAGTTGGGTGCTGGGGAAAGTGAAAAGAGGTATGGAAAGTGAGTTATTCCCATTCATACACCACCTCACATGGTGAGCTTGCAGTCACCCACCCAGGTTAGTAGTAGTAGTAGTACTACTAAATCAGCAACAGCAGCACATCAGCCTGGAGACGATTCCATTATATTGCTTTGACGCATTGTCCCTTTCCTAATCCCAAAACAAAACCAATTAGGTGTTAGATTTTTTTTGTCTTTTTTGTTTCTTAATCTCGTAAATTCTAAACCGAATGAACTCGAATGGAAGAAAATAAGATATACAAGATCTAATTTTATCACATATTTATAGCAGAAAAGAAAATAAATGTAAAAGTGAATGCAACAAAAATATCAACGTTTCATGCATCATCAACGAGATCCCCCGTAATCTTGCAAAGAAGAAGAAGCAAGAAGATTAATCTTCTGAAAGAATTACGGTGACAGTGCATAAACAATAATGATACGAGTTATAAGTTTTTATATAAACTCTACATCCAATAATATAAATCCTATAACTATTAATTAGATCACAAATATATAGATTTGTTTGTATGTCATAAATCGTGAGCCCATCAAAAATGATAAAATCCAACATTAGGAACTTGTAAAAATCCCTGTTAATATTACAAAGTGTTATTGATTTTGTTGGAATGTTAGTTTAGATATGTACAGTGAATGTAGCCACAGGACGTGTTTGCCACTCATGTCTGTTGAGTTGAGCAGCCACTCAAGAAGCAGCATAATTGTAACAATGGGAGACGATGGAACATCAACATTTGCATCGAAGAATAGACCTAGAAAAGTTTTTCCTCCTTTGGCAGCAAGTTTGTTTCAAAAAAAATAATTTAATCGATGATATATTTAATTTTTTAAATTAATTAATTTTAAAAATGATCGATATAATATATCATATTTAAACTTTAATTTTTAAATATTTAATTAATCACTAAAAAAATTTAATCTAACATTATTCTGAGACGAGTTTGTTCCAATTATTGATGTTGTGTAACAACGATAGCATGCATGCATAAGTCAGGTTCCTGTCTTCTTTATATACTAGTCACTGTTCAAGCTGGCTAGATTAGCCCTCGTGATTTATCTCCTCCGTGTTAATCTTGGGACAAACTGACCGGGGCATTGAGACGAGCGTTTCGCCTTTTTTACCACGATAGCATGCATGCATAGCATTTGATAAATTAAACCCCGTTCATCATCATATCCCAATAATTCAGCAATTGTCGATCGTTCTTGTTTCTTCTTTTTCAGAAATGCTGCTGCTATTATTGTCGTCGCTGTAGCATTGGAATGAACGGTTCTGTTGTAGCATTGGAATCCAAGAGGACAAAAATTGTTGGAAGACGGTGGGCCCGTGTGATTGAATCTGGATGTGATTGATCTCTTTAGACATTGATATTACGACTGTTCACCGATCTCTTTAGATCTTATTTATTTTATTTTATTTTATTTTATTTTATTTTATTTCAGAGTAAAAGCCATCATTTTATTTCTTAAATAATGTATGATGCTTTGGTCGACCTTCAATCATTAATATCAATCAGCTATGGAGTGAGAAATACACAAATAGAGGGTCCTTTTACTGGTCATTCAAAAGGTTAGCATTACACGTTCTCACGTGTTTGACCTACTTGATTTTATTTTAGTTTTTAAAAAACTTTGTTAATTAATTAATTTTTTAATAATTAAATTGATCATATAATTTGTTTTTATCGATCATTCTAATAAATTTAAAAAATATAAATTCAAATTTTCATTACATAAAAATTCATTTTTCTTTTTATCATCGCATATATTCATAAATAGAATGTCATTGTGCAGTACAAATCTAGTGTAGTTTGAGAAGCTCCAAAATTTTCGGCTACAGACCAACTTAGTTACACGGCCAGGGATAGTTAATTAGGTCATGCCCAGTTGTGGTTCGAGTTATCTAATTTTTTTTTCTTTAAAATTTAAATAATAAAAATAAATGGAGAAAATATTTAGTATTTTAATAAAAAAATAGGATTCTTATAATTTTTAAATATTTTATAGTTTTAGAGAGAAAAGGATATATTTCTCTTTACTTTTCTATAGGATGGGAGGAAGGTTGTTCGAGAAAGTTGTTTGAAAAACAAAAAATAAAAACAAAAACTTAGTTTAAGAAACTAAAAAAATCACGCACATTTAAATTAAGAATTCTAGATGTACGATGAGTTGAGATTTCTTAATTATTGTTCATGTATGTTTTGGATGTTAATAAAATTTTCAATGCTCACACGAGCTTGCGTAGATGATTCATATAGGAATATTGTCTTCGGGATCGATTTTTCCCATTAGTTATCTCATCTTTTTGCATGTGTTATTATTGTTAGGTGAAGTCTCTCATGATTTTTTTTTTAGGAAGTATGAGGCTGTCTTAGAAGAACCATTAAAGTGATAATTTCATCTTTTAACGCTTAATAAAATCTTCAAAGGATGGATAATGCCATGTGTAACAATAGTTTCCTACTCTATTTCTATGAATGGATATTTTCATTGGACCTTTACAGATGATTTATACTTATGTCTGTGAGCATCCTAATTCAATTAGGATGGAGTTGAATGTTATTGGTTATTCTTCTTTCCTATACCAACTACAATTATAGATAAAATAAATAGATAAGTAGAGTTTTCTTATGGTGCTCTAAGAAATCGCCAATGGTATGAAGAGATCTATGCTATCTAAAAGAGGAGGGAGGATTAGGTTTTCAAAAAATAAAATCTAGAATAGAGTCCGAAAGTATTATGAAATATTCACACAAAGAAAGATTCCTTATGGATCCAATAGATTCATGCTTTCTATCTTAAATCACAAACTATTTAGGAGTGACAAACTAAGAAACGAGATTCACCATTAATGAAGAAGATAGCTAAATTTTGTAACTTATTAATTTCAGTAAAAATGAAATCATCGTCGCCTTAGCGATTTCTCAAAATTAGTATCACTTAACTCTATCTTTTCCAAACGTAGAGTCCATTACAGTAGAGTTCATCACAGCAATAAATTGGATAGAGACTAGAGAGAGAGGAATAAAGATGTTGCAATACATGGAAAACTGGACTCGTGATACAATTTTAGATGCATCCAAAGAATACAATTCTATAAGATTGAAGAAACAAATGCAACCATATATGAAGTAAATCTGAAGCCCTTATATACCACAAAATATTATTTTATTATATGGATAGGACTGAATAGAAAATTATTGCCTCACCCCACTTGTATGCCCTATTATTGTAGGATAAAAATTTTCATGATTATTCCCTTTTAGAAAGTGTTGAATCGTCTTGAAGGAGCTATTAAGATGACGATTTCATCTTTTGCCAGATTTATAAATGAAATAGGAATCACAAGAGGAAAAAGTAGGCTAGTGTTATTTTAATTGCACTTTTGTATAAAAGTACCAAAAGTTTTGGAATTTACAACTAAGCTTTTTTAGAATTTTTCAATAATATAACATCCTACCCCTAAAATAAATTTGATCCTCCAAATTTAGTGGGAAAAAAATGGAGGAAATCATTCTTGTGTATTTTCCTCACGCTCTCAAGTAGTCTCTTGGTTAGAGTAATATTGTCGTGCTACTTTGTTGGTGCTCCTTATATTCCAAAATATGGATTGAATGCTCCTCATAAATAGCATTCGGATAAAAAGGTACCGTCAAGCTCTCTACACATAAGATAAATCGTCAACATATTTCCATAACATAAATACATGAAATACATCCTGAACTCCTAATAGTAAAGGTGGTAGAGTAAGTTTGTAAGCTACCGGCCCACCTGATCAAGAATTTGAAAGGGATTAATAAATCTAAGAATTTGAAAGGGTCATCAATCGATGTGATACCAATTGATTAATTGATAGTCGGTAAGCACCTTTGGCTAAAAGTATTTAGCAACCCTAGAGGCCTCAAATTTGTGTCAAACAAGCATGTTCTTTTTTAGTTTTGAGCTTTATACGATCATCAAACACTTTTCAATAGAAGTGTTCGATGACCTTAGAGGTCTCTAATTTGTGTCATATGGGTATCGATACACTTCTAAGTTCCCCCGAGAATGTTAATATTCATTTTTCTTGATTTTTGAGCTCGAAAAGATTATCAAAAACTTTTAGCTAAAGATGTTTGACAGCTATGAGTGAACTAGAATCAAATTCAATCGATCAAAATAACTTCTAATCAACTAGAGTCACCTCTAGTGGATTAGTGTAACTTCCAATCGAATGGAATTACATTTAGTCAATTATAGTCATTTTTAGTGAACTAGTCAATAGAATGACATCACTTCGACTCAATTAGCAAAAAAACTTCTGACATCAACTTCTAGTCAATTGGAGTCACTTTAAGTTGGCATCACTTATAATCGATTGGCATCACTTCTAGTGATCAATCAACCATTAGTTTAGGTGGTAACAAACTCGAAGAAGCGGGTGGACGAAAAGGTATTTTGAGAAATAGATGCACTCTTTGGTAACTTTCGAAATATGGTGTGCCCTTAAGTATTTAGGAAATTTAGGTGTCCTTTGCTCAATTTCCATAATTTTTAATGAACAAACTTGAACACGATTAAGCTTAGTATAACTCAACACATTTGCACCCCTAAATGGGTGAGTATAAAGAACAAATATGAAATGACATTCTTAATATGAATATTTGCACATCATTCTTGGATGATCTTGATTATATGTCCTCATTGTAGCAATTGTAGCACAGTGAAAGAAAGATTATATATGCTTTAGACACACCAAAAGCAATATCAAGATCAATCTTGTTAAAACAATATACAAAATGACAAAACAAGCCCCTAATCCCCGCATATAGATGACAACTTAGAATCCTAAGAAACAACAATGGAAGATCGAACCTCAATTAGTCACCACTCCACAATGTTATATATAAAGTTTATGTCTTGGCATAGATGAGCATTTCCTTATTTAGTCAAAAGAACTACCAAAGAAGAAGATGACAATGAAGCTAATGTCTGATTTCTTGAAAGCAATTCCACTTCAATTTGTCAGTAGTCAAGTTCTTATTGGTTAAGGAAAACTAAGCCATCTTATTAGTTCGGAGTACTATAAGGGCGGGCTATAAAAGAGGCCCCTCTTACTACTTCCATCATCTACATAATAAAGCAATGTCGAGCTTGGAGATTTTCTCCGACTAAGGTACGCATGACACAATCCTATAGATCATCAACTGAGGTAGATGGATTTACACTCGCACTATGTAAAGTCCCATGAGATAACTTGTTGAGTATTACTCATTCTTGCCTCAATTTGTCAATGTGAGTATAAAGAGACTGTGCACATTGAGATTACAGATTATGAACCAAAGCATTTTATAAAAAGAATTCACAATCTTCTTAGTAAAACAAGAAAAATGTAGTTTACTTTTAGAATGACAAATACATAATAAGTTGAAATGTTATTTTTGTACTAGAATAATACTATGTACATTTATTCATTAAAATACTAATGATGTTGCTTGTCTTAAGATCAATTTTTTCACAAATGTAGCCAGAGGCAAAAAAAAACAAAAATGGTTATTACCTTCCAAATATTTGTATCCGATCTACCTCGTGTTTTTCAGACATGTCAATGGCATCGACATTTAGAACTAGAAAGAGAGAAGTTTAGTATCATGCAAGAATTAGCAGAGATGTGAATATTGAGAAAAAGAATATAAGAAACTAATCTTGACAAAGTGAGGAAGGGAATGTCATATTTATATGAATAGAAAGTTTTTCTCTTCGCTTTACATCTACAGACATCTACAGAAATACAATAACTAAAATCAATAAGTAGAACAACATCAATTAGCAAAAAAAGTTGACTGTAAAACCAGATCTTCCAAAAAAATCTATCCCAGTGGCACGACTCACTCATATACTTCAAAAGTAAATGATGATAAATAGTTCAATCGGTAATACAAAATAATAAAGATTTGCAAATTATTGGAGCTGGCTGAAATTACAAGAAAAATCACTTTAGTATCAGTTGAATATTCAAATCAATTGAAACTGAATAAATATATTGAGTGGTTCCATTGGTCTTTGCTAGAAAATCTTGCTATGAAAAGTTCGTATAAGCATAATTTTCAACCAACATCACCCCTTTAGAAAGGTGAAGGGTAATATAATCGAACAGAAAGTTTTCAATATGAAAGTTGAGTGCTGGTAATACTTTTCATCCACAAATGTTTCGATGAAAAAGATATTTCCTCACATTCACTATTATCTCCCAATGGATTCCAACTCTAAACACAGTATAGACAAAATTCAGTTTAGCTCTGGCGAGAAGAAAAATAAAAGAGAAAAGCATACTGTTTGTATAAGACAGGTATCTAACATAAAATTCTCAACTTCAAAAGCCTCAGAATTTAATGAGAGAAAAGAATAAAATGTAAATTATATCCATGATCAGTTATGTGCCAACTATTTTAATGTAATTAAATGATCATTAATAAAAAAAATATTAGTTCTCCACTTCTCCCAACCTAACTACAAGTACCTCATCTCGCCTCGACTGACTCATGCCAGACAAGTCGAATAAGAACCACAGAAAACCATAATTTCAAGTAATATGGTTCACAAAAATCAATTTAAAGGTAAATGTATAGCATAAAGATGCAAAACTCTTATTATTATTTTTTTTTGCTGAAGCAATGGAAAGTAGAAGGCATTTTGTCATTTAGCAGAAGGACAAAAACTTCGAGATGATTCTTGCGCGAATTACCCAGAAAAATAGAGAAGCAGACCTGATGCACAGTCTTGGTAGTGAGGTAACATTGCAGCTCGTGTACGAACAATGTAGCCATTACGGTAAGACCCCATAAAAACAGGACTACAATGTGAAGCACAAGAAGAGTGAAGTTTTACAGAAAGCAACAATTTGCAAAGGAGTAGAACAATAGTAACGAGTTAAATATCAAATCCGTCTTCTTCTGTTGTCTGGCATGTAATTTCAACAAACGGGAAGCACAAAACGGTGTTTGATAGCTACATACCAATAGCCCCTGAATGGGTCTTCTGTAATAGGTGCTCAAAATTCCTCAAATATTAGAGCTTCCCCATCTTCAATGCTCGAACAGAAGAAAACTTTCAGTCGTACACCTTTGTTCACAATTAGGTAAAGGATGTTCAATGTTAAATATTTTTGACTTCAAATATACCCCACTCTTTCCTCCAGCCAAAGATGCACAAAATTAGCATCGATGGCATCAGAATCTAGAAATCGGAACGAAGAAACCATCGAAGTTCAGATCCAAAGGAAATAAGTGAGCAACTTGACGCCTCAAAAGTACTCCAAAGGTTAAATGGATCAGAACCCTCCGACGAAACAAGATTGAGATGAGAAACCAAATCAAGCAAGGAACGAACTGAAGATAAAGGAGAAAAGGGAGAGAAAATGGGATTGGGATCATTTTCGTGGATAAAAAGAACGGTTTGCCGCCGCATCACCACTGATCAGAATACAGTGAATGGACGGTCGATAAAACAGATCCATGGTTAAGTTAAGCAAGCGTGGACATTTCCTCTATTACCATAGTTAGATTTTTTAATAAATAATTAAAAAATTTAAAATTTTAATTTTAATTTATACATTATAATTTAATAATATTAATCAATTGAATAAATTTTTATTAATATTTTTAAATTTATATTGATAGCTAATAAAAAAAATTTATGAATCAAATTAATTATCTTCAAAATTAATTAAATTAAAAAATTAAATATCTGAATTAAAAATATATATAAATATTTTCTTATTTGGATAATAAAAATAGTGATTCTAAAAGTATATTATCATTGTTATTGTTAGTTGAGTAATCGATTTAAAATTTGAATCGATTAAATTAATTCAATTAAAATTGAACAAATTTTTAAAAAAAATTGACATCGATCGAATTTTTTAATAAAAATTAAAAAAATATATTAATTAATTTAATTTTTAATTGAATTAATCGAATTTTATACTGTTAATCACATGACACGGCCAGAATTTTACACACACTGCCAGCTAACGTAACCTCATCGATTTATTCAATTTAATCAAATTAAAATTTTAAAAATCAAAATCAAATTAAAATTTTCAAAATAACTGATATTTTCTTTAAAAAATAAAATTTTAAAATATTCGGTTGATTCAATCAACTCACCTATAGCTAACCTAAAGTGACCGATGGAATTAAGTTTAGAAAAGAAAAAAAAACTTGGATTATATTACATTTTTAATCGTGTCTATATCAACTTCAATCCACAAAACAAAATCATCATCTCAATCACTGTCCTTGACAATTCAATAGAACTCGGAACAATTTAGGCAAATTGAAAATTATCTCATATTTATCGACTTAGGCTAAACTAGTTCCAGCGAGAATGAATCTCATCTGACCTAATTTTAATTGCATCAACTCTGAATTGGATCAAACTCCACCCAGGTCAAATTTGGTAGCGTTCCAATTCCACAAGAATTGGCAAATTACTGGCATGAACCATACTTTAATTGTTAAATGTAGCATATAGTTTAGATATTTAACAAATGAATTCTCATTTCTAATCAGCTCATCATCCACGGGATTAAAAAAAATTTAAAAGGGAAGGAAGTGTAAGCTTTCAAAAGCAAACTACACTTCTTGCCGAAGATCGTGTCATGTGATTTCATCTTCAATACTAGCGTGCATAAGTAGGAGCATTGAGTATATCGGCTGAAATTGAAAACCCCACATCAAACGCGGATGATTCCTTCCCTTGCAAGATTGATGTGGCATTCATTTCTAGTCGTTTGATTGTTCCTCTTCTGCAGTCGATAACTGACCGAAAGCCAAGAGGCTCATGTGCCTGCTCACATCCATCATCATTGGCCGAACCGCCTGTCGCAAACCAATTTTTGACATCAAGGAAGAGCAAAATTAAGGTATTGTTGAATAAATATCCAAAGGTGAAACTGATTCTAACAATATTGATCAAGCTATTCTATCAGTAACTATTGAACCTCCCAAACCAGTACCCGAGTTACGGCATGGCAGTGGGTGATTTTAATTTAGGTAAACCAGATTACTTTTTCGTATTGATGCACGGGCCCCTAATTTGCCAAGATGTAGAAATCTTGAAACTATAAAATTTATCAAAATATAAGACACTTATTTCCCGAATGCTCAACTTGACATGATATTCTGGATAAAACCATATGATGACTACATAGTATATTTCAAATGACACACTACGCAAGAAACTCGAGTTATGTATACAAAAACAAGGATGTCCGGATTCATAGACTTGAAAATGTTTATGCAAAGAGATGGATTTTGAGACAGGAAAAATACACACCTTTTCCATGTCATTGCATACAGTAGGGTTCTCTCTCAGATACTGCAATGCCTTTTCCTTACCTTGGCCAAGCCTGATGAAACCACTAGTAAGATGTAACATACAGAATCAAACAGATAAGCAACTTCCATGAGTTTAATCACTATGGTTACATGAGACAACAGATCCTCGACTAAGGGACACAGACCTTAATTGTTGCTATCTGATATATAAATTGAGCTTATCTGTAACTACATGGATATAAAATAATAGATTCAAAGTCCTATACTTGAACCTTGAACATGTTTGTATGCAGGATACTGGAAAATACAAACAAAATAAAGATGAGCAGGAATAAGTGTGGTGAACTGTTGAGTTGCCTATGCTATAAGCTGAAGGCAAGCAGCTAACCTATTTTCTCCATAGCTATACCATGATCCTTTCTTGACAATAACATCCATCAACTCAGCACAATCCAAAAGACAACCCTAAATTCAAATCAGTGAGTCCAGAGAAAAAGCATTTCAATTCTGTAAAAAAAAAATAATAGAAGCAAGAACATTTTGAACCGACCAATTTACCAACTCCTTCACCAAATATAATTTCGAACTCAGCTTGTTTGTATGGTCTCGATACCTGAAGAAATGGAGACTCGACAAGTGATACACAAGAACAAGAAAAAATAGATACAATAGTTAATATATGTAATTGTCGGGCGCTTTCTTTTACTCAATCCAATAGTTTGAAACAAAGTTAACACAATTTCACAATTGCCAAATTTTATATCAGAAACCAAAGTTGTTGTCAAAATGTATTCAATGGTTACGTTGACAAAAATGTTTGTTTATCATTTTTAAAGATGGTTTATATCATTTTCAAAGATTTGGTGTGATAATAATCACTGCATTTGCTAAACATACTTTGCTTTTCTGCACTCTAACGCGCACCCTAATTCCAATATCTTCATCTCCTTTTGCCTGAAAAAAAAAACTAATGCAGTTATCCTAATTTATTAAAGAAGTCGAGATAAAGAGAACTAGAAGTTAATCACTGAAGTCATTCACTCACAGATTTTATCTTTCCAATAGGGCGTATCTCTAGACGAAGTGATGCAAAGAACTTCAGGGCAATCCCTCCGCTAGTGACTTCAGGGTTTCCATAGAACACCCCAATCTATCAAAGTGAATAGATGAGAGTTCAGTAAAAGGAAGAAAGGTGATGCAGCAGGCAAGGAAGAAAATTTATGCAATACCTTGTATCTTATCTGATTTAGGAAAATCAGAGTACAACCAGCTTTTGAGGCATTTCCTGACATTTTACGCAATGCTTGGCTCATTAGACGGGCCTGTAAACCAATTTGTTGCATCCCAATCTCGCCCTAGGCAAATATTTCAGCTGTTGTTTAGTCTATATCATCATTTAAACACCTGAGGCAAATAAAACAATGAAAAAAAATCTAAAAACTTACTTCAATTTCAGCCCTTGGAGTAAGAGCTGATACTGAATCAATACAAATGAGATCTATTGCTCCAGATCTGCACATACGGTCCGCAACTGCCATAAAGTTATTAGTGACAATTCACATTTAAGTGAAAAATGTGCCCATATGGATTACTTAAAGCAACAAGATATTAGGTTACAGGAAATCAGTTAATCTAGCAGATGGTCTAGATGAAAACACAGATCAACAATCATTCTTTAAGCTTTATAGTCAAGATTGATGGCTCCAAATTTCTTTAAAACATACAGGAAGTGTATTGCAAAGAACAATAACCTTGGAAGCTGCAAATCAACTGTCTCTAATTTGCAAAGATACAGAAACTCACAAAAATCAAACTGTTACTACGGTAAACAAAGTTCCTTCTTCAGCATCATTATACTTACTAAATCTAAGTAGAACACTAATATTGGTAACTTTTAAAAGTCAATAACAAATAATAGTATAAATGTGGAAAAAAAACTTAGACATAAAAATATTATCCGAGTGAAACAAAAATTACTTTCTAATGCCATTTCCCCATTGTCAGGTTGGCAGACAATCAAATTTTCTATGTCGACTCCCAATGCTCTGGAATAAGCAGGATCAAAAGCATGCTCTGCATCAACAAGCATGGCATTGCCTCCCAATTTCTGCATATTAGTAGCCGAATACATAGTTGATTCAGTAATATACTTTAGCAGTTAAAAAATGTGTCACCTTGTGCTACAAACATTTATCATTTCTAAAGAAACAATACTAAACTTTTAAATCTATACCTGTATTTCTGCAATTGCATGTAGAGCCAGAGTAGTCTTCCCACTGCTTTCTGGACCAAATATCTGTTGAATCAGAAAAGAAAGACAATTTATAATTTCACAAATCACAAGAATTCTAGAGCTATGCAATTCTTTAAGCATAGATAGAGAGATCCTTTTGTTTGCCTTGATCGCTATATGAAAATTATAACATAAAACTCTATGATTTACAAATTTATCAAATTAAAAAACTAAATAATTTTTCTTTCTAGGCATATCTATAAAATGCTGAATTTCAATTTCAATCTTTATTAATAAAATTTCGAATTAACTGTTACAAGAAGAACAAATGAACTTCAATCCTAGCAGATTGCCAAAGTCTGGAACTCATATCCATGAAATGTGTCACAAGAGAATGGTCAGAAGTTTTTATTTTCTGCCTTAGCACTTTTCTACAGTGAGACATCAGAATAGTTTAGCATTATATTTTCTGTGGCATTTGGACCTCTCAAATGCATACAAGGCACACCAGTGTTTTCAACTTTCAACTATAGGAAAGGATCAGATTTTGAGAAACCAGAAGAACTTGGAATAAGGTTGCAAATTTCATGACACATGATAAGAATTTTTAAGACAAGCTAGTGCAGATTTACGCGACATAGTATTATCCTTAGTTGCATTTTGATGTCAGTTATTATGGGATAAATACCGCTAGGTATACCCACCAATTAGAATCCAACATGTGTTCCAAACAAGGAAAAGTTGGATAGGGAAAAAAACAATCTATAACTGGCTCATCAACATGATGCAACTAGAGCATTACATGTGCCAACCTATAAAGGGCATTACAGCTTGGCGCATCCATGAGCCACCACAAGGGTGGCATTATAAGGGGGAAATTTTGCAAGAGAGAGACTTACGACTTCCACTCTATCTTGTCTTCAAAGCTAATGTAACTCTCCCCATTCTCAAACCCACCTTATCCATAAATTTCACCTCATCCATAACAGTCACTTCAGTCGAGCACATCTCCACCCATTCACCTCATAAGGAAAACTTCATTACCTCATTAGGGAAACCTAATAACCTCGTAAAAAAATTCTCCTATGAGATAAACCTCACCCCACAAGGGACCATTTTTGACCTCGCAAGGGAAGCACTCACCTCATAAGGGAGAGCACCTCATGGAGTTATTTCAACCTCTTCACTCTATGAGTCATCTTCAACTTTTCAATATCTACCTATTGAAACTCTCCCCATTCTGAAACCCACTTTATCCATAAATTTCATCTCATCCATAAAAGTCACTTCGGCCAGGCAAATCTCCACCCATTCACCTCAAAAGGAAAATCTTGCTACCTCATTAGGGAACCCAAATAACCTCATAAGAAAACTACTCCTATGAGAGGAACCTCACCTCACAAGGGACAGTTGTCGGCTTCACAAGGGAGGCCACTCACCTCATAATGGAAAGCACCTCATTGAGTTATTTCAACTTCTTCACTCTATGAGTCATCTTCAACTTTTCAATATCTACTGAAGGCTCACCTCAGCTGAACCAGTTCATCTGAACTGCTCCTAGCTCATAAGAAGTGGATTAGTGAGTTAGTCGTGACAAGAGCACTTAGTTTGAGAGTCATCCTCCATATTAGACTTCCAACAAACCAAATACCATATCCAAGTCTACATTCTTGAGCAATATTTTATTTGAATTTAACCAACTATCAGTAAACTCAAAGGTACTATCATAATTATTTATTGTCAGTCACATAAGCAGCATGAAAATATTGAATTGCAAAGAATCGTAGGTCGATCCCATTTATTACAACTCTGCCTGCTTAATGTAGTTCAATCTTGTCAAGGAAAAGAATTCATGAGAACCAGAACAAAGGGATGACTAGCTAAATATGGCAATACTATTTGGTTATTTTAGCAATGACTGTTATCAGAGACGAAATCAAACTTCAAGCAAAAAATGAAAATTGGAGCATTGAGCATGCACATTGAATTTTCATCTGGAAGCTTAAGTGATAATATTATTCCATTCTTTTCTAGTAGTTTCTATGTTCTAAATTAAAGATAAATGCTCAAGTGTAAAGAACAAAGATTACAAAATACTAAAAATTAGTAGACCACCAATCACTATAGAATTAGACTGATAAATAATGAAAAATGTTTACCTCTACAATTCGTCCTCTGGGAAGACCGCCGCCTAGAGCAAAATCTAAAGTCAAACAACCACTTGGAAAAGTCTCTCTGCAGTGAAGATCAATCTTGTTAATCAAAGTATCCAAATACACAGCAGGCCTTTTACCTAAAACAAGTGAGATATATCAACAGTATACATACACTAAAGCACCACCAGCACTTCCTAATCTTGTAACACTTCCCTTGCCAAATGAACTGTTTATATCATTCATTGCTGCTTCCAATGCCTTAAGCTGCAACATATAGAAATCAACTTATTGTCATGCCAGGTTGACTGTAGAAGAAATGACAATAGTTTAAATAAGGCAGCAAGAGCAGTTGATGTATCATTGAAGGAATAATGATACAACTTTGTAAAAGAAATGAAACTAATGGAAAATGGTAAGTAAAACACAATGTTTCAAATATTAGCCAATAACAACTCGAGCAGACTAGCACAAATCAGTAGACCAATTAAGCTAATATCTTCTTATTTATAGGTAAGTCATGCACAACCTTCCTGCAATATCAACTTTGGACAAGTTAAAGTCAAAATATAGTGAGCATTTATTTGAGTTCAGTTTTCCTTAAGAGAAATGCACAGACTTGATAGAGAAATAAAAAATTGGCTGAAATTAAACTCATTACTCTTGCCAACAGGAACCGATAATAGAAAACGTATTAGCTATGAAACATTGTTGCACAAAGTAAACCTGCATAGAAGAATATGTATATATATATGGCAGAAAAAAAACATGTTGACAGAATGTTTATAAGAAGCTTGAATGAGAGAAGCATCTATCTGGACAGTGGTATCTTGAAGATTTGAAGCTGCCGTTGCCCCTTACATCTTAAACAAGTTGGCTTTAAAAAAAAAAATCACGAAAAAGTAACTTAGAAACGACAATGAAGAACCCTAAGTTAAAACGGACGATAATGTTCGAAACCAATACTTTGAAATCTAAGGGAAGACATTTATACTATATTTGAACCGAAATTCTGTATTTACCCGGTCCAATGCACGGGGGTCTGAGTCGCCGGAAAGAGCACCGTTGCCCTTCAACTCGAATTCGCAACGAAGCTTCGTAGATCTCCTTGTCAGAGCACATGGGATACGAGGTGAGGTTCGCAAAGAAGGGGGAGGAAGGAGAGGGTTTGAGAAAGGGGTAGAGTGGGCTTTCAGGGGTGTGATGGAAATCATTCTCTGAGAAGGATGGGAAGAAGAACTGGAAGCAAAAAGGCGGAGAAAAAGATTGAAACTTTGGGTGAAATGGACTGAAACCGTGCGGCGAAGGCTCGTCACGTTTCCTGCTCGTGCCCGGAGAAATGTCGATGAGACGGAAACCACCCTAATAGAATGCGGCGAAGGCTGGTCTCGATTCCTGCTAGTGCCCGGAGAAGTGTCGATGAGACGGAAACCGGAAACCTCGCGTGAGGCCGGAGGTGAGGAGGAGGGCGTGGATTTGGGTGGAAGCAACGGCGGGAGGACCGCCGGCGGAGGACTTTTATTCGCGTACAAAGGAGAGACGGTTGGGTTTTAGGTTTTAGGTTTTAGAGTTCCGGATTCAGGTTGATACGAGTCCACAAACAAACATGTCTATGATCGGAACTTGTGGTCTTCATGGCTATTTAGTCATCCACGCCGGTCTCCGTCAAATGCTTTGGCTCGGAAGCCATCACTCTCTCCGTGGTGCATACATTGGTTTGTTTTTCGTTTTTATTTATTATTATCTAACTTTATCCGGAGATTTTGTTTTCCACCGGTCCGAAATCAATTTGGATATATTATAATTTCTGACTCAACCACTAATCCGGGACGATGCATACATTAGTCTTGCGCCCTACTATATCTTATGGACGATCCAACATCGTGAACAAATACATTTTCCACCATGAGATATCCAATTGAGTGATCGTTTTCGCGTCTCTTTCTACAAACTGTTTGTGTAAATCTCCTTGAGCCAGTGGTACATAGCTAGTCGCCATTAGTGAGTCCTCTATCAATATTGGATTATTAGTTATCTTCACCCTCACGCATGCCTATGTGTACGTCACATGTGCATGAAGGACAAATGATGCACACGTGGTCATCATTGAATGGTATGGGTTCATAAGGGCAGGATCGAAATTATCTAAGTAGATGTCCATCCCTTCCCTCTCTGATGGAATCTTTTTTACTAAATTAAAAATCAAGACTGGCTATCACGTGATCCCAAATGGCTAATGATTTCATTATATCTAATTCTCCGTTCTGCATTGGGGCAAAATGCAAAATATTCATCTCAATACTTTTATTAATTTATCTTAAGATCAACATAAAAAGATAAATTATGAAATTAATTTAATTAATCCAAATAATAATTAATATATGAGAAAGAAATTCTCCATCATATATATATATATATATATATATAATTATGTTGAAGGATTATCAAAATCAAAAAGCTGACTTAATTACGGCGATAAACGAGTTTGCCTCCTGGATTAATTGGATAGCTCAGATACATGAATTATTAAATAAAAACTAAGTGTTAGGTACTTTAATGCATATATTTGGAAGGAAGCGACTAGGGCATATCCGATCGTCAAAATTATAAATGAATTTTTTTTATTTTAATATATCATATTAAAAATATAAAAATTTAATTATTTCTTTATTATATAAAAAAAAATTCTCAATAATTTTTTTACAAGCTCCTAAGCTATTAAATCACACATCTTTATTTATTATTTTTTCTTTTAATATTTATATGGCCCCACCCACGTTCCCAATTTCGAGAAAAAAAGAACCGTTTTGAAATTTAACTACTGCTCTTAAAATAAAAACCTCACGCCTACAATGATTAGAGCTTAGTTTTTTGGTTTCGTGAACCACTTCAAAAATCTTACATCTGAATTGATTAAAAAATAAAAAAGATGAATAATATTGAACAATATTGAAGGATAGTATTGGATCGAATAGAACGATTAGAAGGGGTAAATAACAATATGGAAGAAAAATTTATTTCTCTTACTAATTTATTTAATAAGGACACATATTAATTAATATAAAAATTATAGAATCGAATTAGATCTACTAAAGGGGATGAATAATCCTACAAATCAAAATTATAACTTCTCTTGTTTCTAACCCAGCAAGGACATATATATTAATTAAATAAATAAAACATAAAAATAAAGAAGAGACATAATGAATTTACTTGATTACAACCTAGGTGGTTGTTAATCCAAGACAAATAAAACTCTAAATGACTCTTTTGTTGAAGGCGGAATAGTCTCTTATAAACTTTGAAAGCATAGACTTGAGAAAACAGAAATAGAATTGAAAGTACATAGTGTGTTGTTTAAAACTAAACAACACAGTCTCTATTTATAGCAAAATGGTCGAAGTTATTATTTTACTGACGTGACAGTCATGAGGGCACCTCCATTACTTGGCGTGCCTCCAATGAATTAAAACTGATACATTGCTGATCTGACAACGCTGAGGACGCCTCCAAGCATTCGGGGTGCCTCGGTTGACCTGACGTGATTTCCATATCCTTATCTACTACAACGAGTCTTCCTAGCGGTCAGGGCACCTCCATTGCTTCAGGACGCCTCCATTCAATTTGCGTGGTGAGGCGCCTCCGAGTATTGGGGGCGCCTCCATTATTTGGGCGGGTGAGGCGCCTTTGAGCATTAGGGGCGCCTCCAATGTTTGGGCGCTTGAGGCGCCTCCAATGTTTGGGCGCTTGAGGCGCCTCCAATGTT
>JBBUKS010216339.1:0-22754 GCA_038050645.1 Hedychium gardnerianum
ACGCTAACACCTCTCTTTTCTAGAATTCTCCATATAATTTCTCTTGGGACTCTATCATAAGCTTTTTCTAAGTCAATGAATATCATATGTAAATCTTATTTTTACTCCCGATACTTTTCAATTAGTTGCCTAAGAAGATGTATAACTTCTATTGTCGAATGAATCCAAATTGATTTTCGGTTATCGTAGTCTCCTTCCTTAATCTTTTTTCTATACTCTTTTCGAAAGTTTCATGGTATGATTTATTAGTTTAATACCCCTATAATTTATACAATTTTGTATGTCTCTCTTGTTCTTATATAAAAGAACTAGAGTACTTACCCTCTATTAATCAGACATTTTTTTCGTTTTCAATATTATATTAAATAATTTTGTAAGTCATTTAATACCTTGTTTCCCTAGGCACTTCCATACATCTATTGGGATATCATCGGGTCCAACGGCTTTTCCATTGTGCATCCCATTTAAAATTTATTCTACTTCTGAAATTTGAATTCTAAGATAATAATTTGAATTTCTATACTCATTTGACCTACTTAAATTACTTAAGTTAACTTGGTCACCTAAACATTAATTAAAAAGTTAATGAAAATACCTCTTCCACCGCTCTTTTATTTTTCCATCGTTTACTAGTATCTTATTGCATTCATCTTTAATACATTTTATTTGGGTAAGATCTCTTGTCTTCCTTTTTCTCGCTTTAGTCATTCTATAAATGTCTCTTTACCCTTCTTTTGTATCCAATTTTCGATATAATCGTTTAAAAGTTTCATTTTTTTGCTTCATTCACTACTTTCTTGGCTAATGTATATATATTTTTTTTAAGTTTTCCTCGTTCTTACAAATATATAATTCCTTATAAACTGTTCATTTTTCCTTCACTTTCTCCTGTACTTTCTCATTTCACCACCAAGATTCCTTACTTGGTGGTTGCATGCCCCTTTGACTCACTAAGTACATTCTTAGCTATTATTTTCAACTTTGTTACCATCTTATCTCATGTTGTATTGGGGTCATCATATATTTCCCCTAATGCTCGTGTACTCCTACCTTCTCCTTAAATATGTTTTGCTTTCCATCCTTTAACTTCCACCACTTAATTTTAGGAGTTATATATATTTTCTTTATGCTATGTTTGAAGCGTATATCAACACTACTAACCTATGTTGGGTAGTTAAGCTTTCTCTAGGAATGATCTTGTAATCTTTACAAATCTTTCCATCCCTCTTCCTAATCATAATAAAGTCAATTTGCGATTTTTTATTCTCGCTTTTAAACGTGACCAAGTGTTCTTCTCTTTTCTTAAAATATGTATTAGTTAATATAAGATCATATGTTATCGCAAAATCCAATATAGTTTTTCTTTCTTCATTTCTCGTTCCAAACCCATAACCTCCATGTACCCTCTTATTCCTCATTTTTCACTCCGACATGCCTATTTAGATCGCCTCCTATCATTTCATTTAGTGTTTTTTAATACTTCATCTAGGTCATTCAAAAACCTTAATTTGATAGTTTTATCTAATCCTACTTGAGGTGTATATACGCTAATTACGTTCATAGTTTTTTTCGCCACTATTATCTTGAGAACTATAATTCTATCCCATTTTCTAACTACTCGAACAACTTCTTCCTTTAACGAACTATCTACAATAATACCAACTTCATTTCTGTCTTTACTCTTTCATGTGTACTATAACTTAAAACCCGAATTCTCTATCATCTTTGCCTTCTCGTCTACCTATTTCGTTCCTTGTACACATAAAATACTAATTCTTCTCTTGATCATCGCATTTACTACCTCCATTGATTTACCAATGAGGGTTCCTATGTTCCATGTTCCAAATCTTAAACTATTAGTTTTCTTATAATATTTGTTCTTATCCAACTTATGATGTGAGAACTCTTGCCTATTTAACACTACACCCAAGTTCTCATGGAGATGTAGCGGTCCTTGCCGATACGTTACAGTCGGATCCTGTAATGCGAACTCTTGCATATTTAGCACTACACTCGAGTTCTCACGGAGATATAGCGGTCCTTATCGAGATGTTAGAGTCGGACCCTGCAACGCGTTTTTTACGGAGAACATCCTAACATTAGCATAATAGTTAAATTGATCCATTCATTGAAATTTGTCATAGTTTAATGCTGGTTAGCAACCTAACACAACCCTCCTCCTTTATTCGGGCTTAGGACTGGAATGACTAGTTCGTCGCGGAGTTACTTTGAATATCAAAACTAACAAAATCCACCTTTTTCATCAAGATGTGAGTTTGGCTTTGGTGGTGTTAAGGACAACAGGAGACAAAAATCACGATGAACAAAAGATGGATTTGGATGTATTGAGAAAAGAAACATCAGGGTCATCCAAAGATGCTAAAAAAGACAATAGGACATATCTGCTGCTTCAGCACAATATTAAACAGTAATTTTTGAACTTTTGTATTAATTTGCTAATTGTTTTGATTTCCTTCAGCTTGGTTTTCATCAAGGATGCATAAGCATACCATGGGGCCTTCATATTCACCATGGTCTTCTTGAACCTATCTAATTCCACCTAACTTGAGTTCTCTTATCAAATTACTCAGAGAACTAGTTATTCAGACTCAAAAAAAGAAGCAAAAACTAATTATTCTAAATGATACTCATATCTCTGTAGGCATAATTTGTTCTATGATGGAATTATTACTTTTCATTAATGATGTTATCTAGCATCAAAATTATCACCTAACAACACTAATTGCCTATTCTATGATGGGGAAAAAACAATTTTGGTATTTATTGATTTAGTGCTCTTGTTGTTTATTCAGAAAAAAGAAAATATGAATAAATTTTTTATAAATTTGCATGAATTACTAAATGGCATTGGAATTCATGAGTTTCACCTTACTATTTGGAAATACTTACCATCTAAGATTAAAGGGGATCATAATACATAAAAGCATGATTATTGCTTTACGAATCCACTAATTTTGTTTCACACGAAGCCCTAACTGGCATGCTTATAAAGAGAACCATAATGTTATATCCACTACTTCATTTCTTAAAAAATTACCTACACTTATATGAGGTACAATATTTGTTGAAAATTGTATTAACTCAAAATTTATCTAATATATAGGATCCTAATCCTTTTTATAGATTGATAACATGACTTGCTCTTCATAAATTAATAGACTTTTCTAATAAAAATCCTAAAATTTTTAATAGACTTATCTAAAAAAAGTAATTAGAATTTTATGGAAATTAGCTACATCATCATATCATATAATTTATGGAATAGTTTCAGCCTATATATGGTTACAAAATCATATCTTCCCACACTCCTCCCTGAGATATAACCTTTAGCAACTATATCTCCATTTGTTCATGTGTAGATACGTAAGAGGTATAAATTAACCCATTCTCTCCTTGACAAAGTGCGTGTCATTTCAATGTGCTTAGTTTGATCATATTATATTGGATTGTGAGTTATGCTAATTGCATACTTATTATCACAATAGTCTCATTGGGTCGTCCCACTTGATTATTAAGCGCTCTGATTTTTTACCAAAGTAGTGCACACACACCGTGAGCCATTGCTTAGAAATTTGTGACTGCACTAGATCGCACTACCACTGCCACATGTTTCTTGCTCCTACATGTCACGAGATTATCACCAAGAAAGGTGCAATATTCAGTGACCCAACATAATTAGCATCTATATATACCTCTAGCACCTTCGTTTCTTTAAATCAGATGTTCCTTTAAGAATTGTAATAATCAATGAGCTGCATGTAGATGAGATTCTTTTGGATTATGCATGAATTGACTAATCATATTTATGTGTATGTTATGTCTCTTCATGTATTAGACAATAAATAAGTTTTCTACTAACCATTGATATGTTTCCTTATCTGCTATTGCATTTTTTTTATGCCATTCCAAGTCTTAAAGTGAAAGTAAATAAGATGTAGGCCATGTTGATATCTTGGTTGAAGTTTATATTTTTAGTTATCTAAAGGGTGTTATTTAATAAAAGTTGTTTGAAACTAAGATTGTCTGATGTTTGAAGTTAGAGTTTTAGTACCATATTGTTAAAATAATAAAGGTGACACATAATATTCTTATTATAGAAGGATTGTGTTTATCGGTCACATTGTGAAACCTTAGAAAATGATGATTGAGGGAAGGATAAGATATGAAACTAAATTCAGAAAATAATTTGGTTTTATATGGGACGATCAACTAGAGATATTCTTATATTTGATAACTAATGGAGGAATATTAAGGAAGAAGGATTTACATATAATGTTTATCTAGAGATGTTATTTATTTGATAACTAATGCAGGAATATTTAGGAAGAAGGATTTACATATAATGTTTATCGACTTAAAAAAAAAATTATGATAAAGTTTCTAGGTTGTTATTTTGTTTATTTTAGTATAACAACATATAGCAATTACATCAGGTTGATAATATAGATTATGTAGATTAAAGTTATGAAAGTGTAACAAGTACTCTTTCTCTAACTATGGTTTACGGTAGGGATCAACTTTAAGCCTTTATATATATATATATATATATATATATACATTTGTACTAATATAATTTATTATTCATATTAAATATGAATCTCCTTAGTGTGTACCATTCTCAAATGATGTTATGATAATTGATAGATCTAGAGAGAATAACCTAAAGTATGAATTTTGAAGAGGAGCTTTGGAAAATATTTTAAACCAAGTGGAAATGGAACTGAATTAGTTTCAACTAGAAGAAAGAAATGTGAGGGTATGGTTAATGTTGATGGGAAGGAAATGCTTTTCAAGGTTTTTAAACATTTTGGAACTATTATTTAATAATAAAATATTGATAAAGATATCATTAAGAAATTAAGAGGATAAAGATTGAGTGGCAAAAATAGATATTGTTGTGTGATCTTTAGTTTTAGAAAATTTAAAAGACTATAATATGAACAACTGTTCTTTGAGTTTGCATGGTACAAGTTAATATAGCTTAAATAAGAATGGTAAAATAAATGAATAAAATTTTAAGAAAAGAAAATGACAAAAAACTATATAGGAGTTTTTATGTTAGCTCCGATTATATGGGAGAATCTAAATGACTAGGTACAACAATAACAATCAAACCTTATCCCACTAGGTGGGGTTGGAATCTTTCCACGCCATTAGGCTCTATCCCCTATTATATCATCATTTATATTTAAATAAATTTTATCTTTTTATGGTTGTTAACCGTCTTTTTTTTTTGTCTTCCTCTTCCTTGTTTGATATGCATATTTGTCGTAGTTTCACATCATCTAATTTGAATATTTATTGGTCTTCTAAGTACGTGTCTGTACCGTTTAAATTCTTTCGTAGTTTTTTGCTCAATAAGTACAACTCTAATTTTCTCTCTAATATTTTCATTTCTTATTCTGTCTATCTTTGTATGTCCGCACATCCATCTTAACATCCTTATCTCTGCAACTCTCATCTTCTGCTCATGTGCTTGAGTCATGTCTTAACATTAAGCTCCATATAACATAGCAGATCTAATTGTCATTTTGTCAAACTTTCCCTTTAAGTTTAGAGGTACTCTCCATTTTAAGCATCATGCTTGTATTTTATGTAAGACATATTTCTCAATCCCTTCATTCTTTTGCAAAAATAATCCTAAATACTTAAAACTCTCTGTCATTCATCATCTCCTATCTTAACAATTATTTTATTACGTTTAATATTGCTAAATTTAAATTTTATATATTCCGTCTTTACTCTACAAAGCCTAAAATATGTCAATTTTAGCGTTTCCCATTAAGATTCAAGTTTAACATTTACTCCTACATGTGTCGCATCTACTAAAACAATATTATCTGCAAACAACATGCACATCTTTGATGTGTCCAATGAGTTTTTCTATAATTAGTATAAAAAGATAGGTACTTAGAGTTGATCAGAAACGATTCGGTTAATCTACCTTGAGTCTTTCACTCTTGTCATTATGTCCTCATACATATCTTTAATTGGTTCAATATACGTTATACTAACACTTTTTTTTTCTAGAATTCTCCATATAATTTTCCGACTATCATAATTTTTCCTAGGTCAACGATACCATGTGTAAGTCTTGCTTCTGTTCCTAATACTTCTCAATTAATTGTCTTGTGATGTATAACTTCTATTATCGACACATAAATCCAAATTGATTTTCGGTCATCGTGGTTTCCTTTCTTAGTTCTTTCTATTACTTTTTCCTAAAGTTTCATAGTATGACTCATTAATTTAATACCCCTATAGTTTATACAATTTTGTATGTGTCTTTTGTTCTTATATAAGAGAACTAGAGTATTTATCCTCCACTGATTAAATATTATTTTTTCATTTTTAATATCTGATTAAATAACTTTGTAAATCATTCAATACCTTGTTTCCTTAACACTTTCATACCTCTATCAGAATATCATCCGGTTCAACTACTTTGTCATTGTATTCCATTTAAAGCTTGTTCTACTTATGAAGTTTGAATTTTATAATAAAAATTTTAAATTTTATACTCATCTAACGTACTTAAATTACCTAAGTTAAATTGATTAGCTAAACCTTATTAAAAAGTTGATGAAAATATCTTTTCCATCGCTCTTTTATTTACTCATGATTTAATAATATCTTATTGTATTAATTTTTAATACAACTTATTTGGGTAAGATCACTTGTCTTCCTCTCTCACTTTAGCTATTCTATCAATATCTCTTTCCCTTTCTTTTGTATCCAATTTTTGATATAAGGGTTCAAAAGTTTCATTCTTGACTTCATTCACTGCTTTCTTGGCCTATTTCTTGACTTCTGTATACTTTTTAAAGTTTTTCTTGTTCTTACAAGTGTATAATATCTTATAAGCAGTCATTTTTCTTCACTTTTCTTCTTTACTTTCTCTTTCCACTATCAAAATTCTTTACTTAGCGGTGCACATTCCTTTGACTCACTGCTACTATTTTCAACTTTGATATCATTTTATCTCATATCGTATTCGAGTCACCGTGTATTTTTCTTAATACTTGTATTCTTACCCTCTCCTTAAATATATTTTGCTTCTCATCCTTTGACTTCCACCACTTAATTCTAGGAGTCGCACATATTTTTCTTCTATTGATACTATGTTTGAAGCGTATATCAAATACTACTAACCTATGTTGGGTAGTGAAGTTTTTTCTAGGGATGACCTTGCAATCTTTATGAATCTTTCTTTCTAACCATAAGAAAGTTAATTTGCGACTTATTATTTCTAGTTTTGAATGTGACTAAGAGTTCTTATCCTTTTTTTTTTTTTGAAAAACGTATTAGGTAGTATAAAGTCATATATTATCGCAAAATCCAATATAGTTTTCCATCTTCATTTCTTGTTCCAAACACATGACCCCATGCACCCTGTTATATTTCTCATTTTCTCTCCTACATACCCATTTAGATCTCCTCAGAATCATTTCGATTGGCGGGATGCTTTGTAATATCTCATCTAGGTCATTCCAAAACTTAGATTTGATGTCTTCATCTAATCTATCTGAGGTGCATATATGTTAATTACATTAATAGTTTCTTTCGCCACCACTATTTTGAGAGCTATAATCTTATCCCCTTTTTTAACTATTACTTCTTCATCCTTTAGCGAACTATCTGCAACAGTACTTGTTCAATTTTTTATTTTACTCCTTCCCGTGTACCATAATTTAAAACTCAAATTCTCTATCATCTTTGCCTTCTCTTCTATTCATTTTGTCTCTTGTACACACAAAAAATTAATTTTTCTTAAACCCTAACGCATAACCCTCACCCTTTTTAAATGGCTAGGTAGATGGAAAAAAAACCCTATTTGTCACATAAAATGCTCGAAAGATCAGATATTAGAATCAAATAGTGATATAGCTTGTGTAAAGCTCAATTGTGGGATAAGATCTGTGTAATCAATCTTAATTAGTTTTGACCTATGACCTCCTGTTTGATTGTTTGCCTGCTTATTAGTTTATTATTGTTGTTGGCCTTGTAAACTTAACATTTTTGGGTGGCTAAAGTTATTCTGTAATTTGAAGAAGCAGAAACCATTAAAAATAAAAAGGAAGTTGTGGCTTATTCAGAACATTGTCTTTGATGAGTTGATCATTAAGCCTGTTTATCCCAACTATTTAGGTAGGAACTGATCTGCCCTGTCCATTTCCAGTGCGTTTGCAGGACCCTATGTTTCTTTTATCTAAACATCAAAAGAATTCTTTGCTCTTATTTGTTTCTGGCGCTGAAACTTTAGATTTCCTATTATTCAGTTGTTTCATCACTAATTGTGGTCATAAATGAATTGTTTCCTCAATTGTGAGTTTTATAAATACCACAGAGTAAGGTAGGATAATCTATTAGGTAGTGGAGAGGAGGTAGATACTAAAGTGAACTAAGAATCCTATTTAGTAATATTTCTAAGTATCACATTTCTGTTGGTGGATGAGGTATACTTGGAGATGTGTGGTAATAGGTTGTCTTGGTCATCACATAGCATTCATATGCATACTACATGATTATGAAGCAGTTACTTCATTGCATCGAACCCACTTGCGGGGAAGGTGTGGAAACTATATTATAATTATCAGAAAAGTAATTTCTTTCTCTGCGCAGTGGGGAGACGAATCAATTGAGTCTACATCTGAGACATCTGAAACTTCATCAAAGAAAATATGCTTACCTAGCCCAAGATGCACGAAGCCTTCTCCTTTGACTTTGATGGAAAAACTGAACTGTGGTGATAGAAAGCGAAACAAAAAATGGAGTCAGCTGGAAGAAGATACATTGCGAAAAGCTGTAGCAAGGTAGGCACTTTTTTACTTGATAAGCATCGACATGTGTGCTAGTGGATCATATGAATATATAATTATTAATGTAATATCATCATAATAGATAGCTCTTTTTTTTTAAAAAGCCAACCATAGTTGTAATTGTTGTGTAAATTAAAACCAAAGAAAATTCATAATGAAATCTTAATTGAAAATTTGGAGGTTAATACAACCTCACACATAGTTCAATGATGGGAGTCTCAGCCTTGGCGAATTAACGGATAAATTTTCTTTAACGGATGGTTGACCTAAGAACGCTTGGTTGATGGTCGTCTGCTGCGAGCGCTTCCCGATTTACTTGGTAGCCGGTGAGAAATTTTCATGAGGCCGGACCAGTCACCCCCAAGATTAGTCGGCGTAAGCTGGATACCTGGTGCCAACTAAAAAAAAAATGATGGGATTCAAATCCATATAGCCAATCCAGATATTTGGGATTTATTGTTGTTAGGTATTTTCTTAAATATTTGTAGGAAATTGGATCTGCTTATATATATATAAGATAATAGGTTGCTGTTATTTACCCCTTGTTTTCTGTTTTTATTAATCTTAATTTAGTATTTCTTGAACGACCCTGATAACTGCATCTATGGTTTCTCTTTCACTGAATGATAGGTTTGGGAAAGGTAACTGGAAGATGATATTGAAGACTTATGCCGATATTCTTGGAGATAGAACAGGGGTATCTATTCAATACTTCAACTTACTGTTCCCTTTGTACATCATAACAATTAGCTGATCTTCAAACAGGTTGATTTGAAAGACAAGTGGAGAAACATGACAAGGTACTAGTCCTTTTTATCCATTTTTAATGTATTATGTAGTTAAAAGATAGGGGAGGTTAGCAAATGTAGAGTCAACAACTGTACAACTTGGAGTCTCTTTTGTGGAAAAGCTTCACTACTTAGTCTTTGTAAATTTGCTGATTTTATTAGGAAATTTTATTTATATAATCCTTATATTGTTAGGATTGTGAGAGATGGTGATGGGATGGTTAGAGGGGTGTGAATAACTCTTGACATACAAATACAATTCTTTTGTAAGATTTAGCAAGGTCAATCAAACAATGTTAAACTCAATAAAAATAAACATAAGCAAAGTCAATGCTAACAAACTAATATAACGTGGCTTGGAACCTTCGTTTCTATTACACGACCTATAACTTTTCGATAAATCAGTCCCGAATCTCCACTTCTGAATCCCCATTATATTTTCTTCTTTTTAGATGCCTTTTGAACATGGAGAAACCTCTTACATTTTTACAAGAAGGTAAGAACTATAAGGAAAGATAAACAAGACCACACCAAAGAAATGAAACAAACTCAAGAGATATACAATATGCTCAGTTAAACTAGCCCTCAAGGGCTCTCATTGGTTTTCCTTATATTTCTTGTTCAAGTTGTCTTCAGCCTTTATTTTTCTGTTTTGTAGTAGACTAGTCAACTGAACGCATTACCACGCATCACCAATTGACTGCTTATGATCACTCCAACTTTCAATCTGCCAATTGATTTCTTAGTTGACTTGGCTTGACATTAATCAATTGTTGTCCTAGGCAACGATTACTGAATTCAACTCATGCCAACTTTAGTGGATTGTTCGACTTCATTGTATCTGCCATCTAGCTTTGTAGCTTTCCTCTGCTCAGTTAACTGCTTATACCAATTGACTGCCCTGTTGACTAAGCTCCGAATAGAAACATTCTGTTTACGAGCCATCCAATATGAGTCAACTCTTTAATTGACTCAGCTTACTAGTCGACTGGGAACACCTTCCAATCAACTAGATTGTGGATCTCGACCAATCTATTGATCGAGTCATCACCTAAGTCAAGAACTATCCTAACCTAAAATAGAGGTTGCTCAATTCTCACAACTCGTCTAAGAGTTAACGTTTCACAGCTTGCTTTTCACCGCAGAAGCCATTTCCCTTTAGGTCTTAAGTCCCTCAAATTCATTGAGTCCTCTACTTGTTTCACATGTTATCCTTCACTCTTTATCTACATAGTTCGCTTCCTTTAACTATCGTTACGCTGCCACCTTTATGCTCCTTGTCATGTGGTCTCTCGGATGTCCCATTCCTTCTTTGGTTTCCAGCGAATCTTGAGCCATTAAACCAACCAACTTGGCCATGCCAAGTCAAGCTCCACTAGCTTCTTCAACACCACTCAATGCTTCTTTTCTCGTGGTCCCTCAAATGCCTTATACATTGTTCTTTGAACTTCATCTGACCTCTAAGCCATTGAGCATGTTATCTTGGCCACCCAAAGTCATTATCCATACTTGATCTTGTAGAGTCCCAATCTCCATGAATTTGATGTGTTTCGTGCCAAGTCCCTACACAACTTAATGCACATATCAAATACACAAGTAGCTTCTCTATGTCAATTTGCTTTGATAGGTTTCTTTAAAGGTTTTTTCATTTTTGATAGGCTTCTCTATATCCAATCAATAGATATTCTTGGTATATTAAATTTGATATACTTATGACATATATAAATATCTTCTTTTTTAATTTAGGTATCTTTATAGTGATGTTTAGTTTTATTATTCTAAGGCATCAAATCTCAATTCATTAAATCATTAAGCAGAAGCTCATCTAATAGCTAAAATGGGTTACAACTAAATTTGTCAAAAAGCTTCAAGAGTGTAACTAGAGTTAATATGAAAGGGTGCCTTTAACATTGATTTCATTGCCAATTTAGTTGTTTTACTTGTGCTCAATAATGAAGCTAGTGTTGGTGCAACGATACTATCAAGTGGTTAGGTTCAACGATGCTCTTCAACAACTGTATTTCTGATATTTGCATTAAGAGTGTAGGGACTTTGAACAATGCACAGAAGGGCTCGTAGAGTTGGATGACTCAATGTAGTTGAGTTGGTTGTTGGTTTTATGGCTAGGAGGCCATGTGTTAGGTACTTAGGTTAATTTGGAAGGTGAGGAGAGATGATTATATTTAAAGTAAGCTTAGAGAGTTTGGTGCATTTGAAGTACTGAGGGCCTTATGCGAGGTGTACTCTATGACGACATGAAGCAAAGTGGACTCGCAAATGAAGGGTGAAATATGACACGCAGAGTAAGCCCACAGGGCTTGATGCATCCAAGGGATTGAGGGCTTGCCATGAGGTGGACTCAAGGTTAATGAGAAGCATTGATGAGAGTGAAAACCTGAATACATTAAAATAGAAATATTACTTGTGATTGTAATCTTTGGGTAGTTAGCGGTAGACTACCTAATGGCAGTTGAAGCCTTTGACTAATGAGGTATATGTTTTAGTTGTAGCCTACAGTTGAGCTCAATTTGAGATTTTGCATAGGCTTATGAGGGTGTATCGAGTAAAGGAGCGATCACCAACTCAATTCAGTCAAATGGAGACGAACCTTAGTAACTTGAGTGTTCAATTGATCATTTGAATGTGAGCTTTTAGTGAACAAAAAGTTCTATTTGAGCAATAATCAACTAGAGTCTTGAACATCAGATTGACAGCATAGTCGTTGGCTGCTCAATGGTCATTTGTTCCTATACAGCCAACTGGTGGCAGACAAAACATGTTTCATAAGAGTAGCATCTATATAGTCCTTGGAGGTTTCTTGAGCAAAAAAGTGTGCATGAAAATATTTGATATTTTTCTGTGATCAAGTGCTACAACTCTCCAAGGGCTTGCAATCCAAGGTTTTTCAATCATCAAGTGATTTGGTAATCTCTTCTATTTAGCTTGACATTTTATTTCTTTTTGATCGGAGATCTACTTTGTAATCATCTCAAAGGTTGAGATTGCACCCTCTTGTGAAAAAGTGATTTCGGGAGTGACTCACTTGGCGAGTCAAAGGTCGTAAAATTGGAGCCGAGTCTCCAAACAAACATGTTAATATTGTTGTTGTTTTATCACATTTCTGCATAATATACTTGACATAAATCAAACAGACTCACACGAGCAGCCACACAAGAACTAATATTGAATTATCTTTGTATCTGTAAGAAGGTTTTATTTTAGGGATTCAGCTGATTGCTGCCGTGCGAAGCGACCTCGCACGGGGCCGTCGACCGATTGCGTCCACGCAAGGCAACCTCGGAGGGGCCGTCGACCGATCGCGGTCGCGTGAGGTCACCTCGTGTGGGGCTGCCGTCCGGTCGCTCGAGGTTGCCGTCCGCAGTCCCTCGGGGCCGTCATTCGTGGTCGCGTGAGGAAATTCAGCTGCACAGTTGGGAGGAAGGAAATTGCTTTTCGCCCAATTTGAGTGGACGAAAATATGATAAAAAATGATCTAAGGATGGATTCATAAATCCATCTACCCATTAGGTAAATAGAAGAATGGAAAGCAATTCACCCTTTTGTTTTCCCATACCATAGTTTTCATTTTCGTCCTCTCAAGTAAACAAGGCCTAAAGGAAATAGAGGGAAGAGCTTAGTGAAAAATCTCCAATACCTTATTTCCTTTCACGTTTCTTCCTTTTAGGAAATATGGCTTAAATTAACAAATTTTCCTGACAAGGTTCCTTTTAGTCGAGAATATTATTTACTTCTTGCCATCTAATTGTTTTAATGACTACATATGTCAGGTCATGGCACTTCAAGTAAAAAACATTTGTAAATCAACAGAACACTAATAGTCATTTAAAGGTGAATTTTCATATGTATCTCAGCATATTGTATGTATCATAAACTGTTTCTTGAGCCCATTTAGATGTTCTGGCAAAGCATATAGGTAGCAAAAAGTGGGAAATTTTGGAGAAAAACGATCTGCTGTCTCATTTGTGTTGAAAAGAAAAAAGATCCTTTATTTATATAGTAGGGCAATTACCCTTCTTTTCTAGTAGTCGTCATTTCCTCATGTTCTCCATCTGAGCATTTACGTTCAAATTTTCGTTTATTCAATTAATGCACTGGTGGATGTATTCTCCAATAGGCGAAACATTCAGCCGAGAGTCTATTGGATCTATGGTATGCTTCTCAAGGCATTTAAGCTCAACTTTATGATCTCAAAGGTAGCATGCTTTATCTGATATCATTTAAATTAAATGCATCATATCCCAAGGACTCACATCATATTCCAAGGACTCGATCATATTAAAAAAAAATTGCAATATTCAACCTTCTCTGTTATTCAATTACATAACAAAATCGAATTGAATAAAAGTGAAAATGCAGCAATAGGGATCCCTAATGCTTATTTTGTTGAATTTTTCTAGAGTCATTTGAGTTAATGCGCGAATCATTAGTTAATAAATATCCTTTGTTTTTTTTTGAAAGCAAGGTTTTACATGTAATTTTGTCCTTTTGGCAGTAATTTTCTTTATCGTGATGACGAATGTGAATTTTCAGCAGCACCCCACAATGACGATTATACTCCGTTGCCCCGGGCTTCGTCTCATGCATTGCAATCCACTGTAGCTTGATTTCCTTTGTGTAACCACCCTTTTATCATTATTGCAATTCATAGTAGTATTTGCTGTGGCTCTAGGGTCTCTATTGTCCAAGCGTGCTATGTGTCTCTATGAGTGAAATTATAATAGATGCGACTGTCTGCTCATCTCTTGATTTAGATTGGATCTAAGTTGAGAAAATTGGCTAGAGAAAAATCAGTTGGGAAGCACTCGGCCAAATTGAAATATAGGTTAGGCTTAATTTTGCTGAAGGAGCTTGGTCTAAGTGGGTCGAGGTTTGTTGAAGTGAAAGTATATTATTCTAGGTGAAATGGGTATGAAATTGATTTATCTTTGGTATTGAAAGGGTTAGGTGGTGAAATTTAGTTTAATAAAGAAGCTTAATTTTGTCAGTGTTAGGAGCTTGGTTCAAGTGGGTCGAGGTTTGTTGATGTGCAAGTAGATCGTTCAAGGTGAAATGGGCATGAAATTGATTTGTCTTTAGTGTTGAAAGGTCAAGGGTGAAATTTAGTTTAATAAAAAGGTGTGGAGGATGACCTGGGCCAATTATGCCAAGGTGGTAATAACTATTGTTATCGCCTAAAAATTGTTCATACCGTCGCGTTCCTATAGCCATAACATTGTATTACTGTAACTAATCCCCTCTAAAGAGGCTCTTTTCATTTAGTCTTGGTCCTGTTTAGTGACATTAGAATGAGTGTTTGTCTGCTAGGGGAAATGTCAAATATAGAAGAAGCAGCCGAGGGGAGCTCAAGCTCGTCCTTGTGATAGATCTCTTTGTTGACTAAACTAGCAGGACATGTGTTGACCTTTCATTGGCTGAATTCAAGGTGCTTGTATTGATCATTCACTCTTAATCATCATAATGAGGACGTACGTTTCATCTAGTGGTTCTTGAGATTAGTAGGCAATTTGATCCATGTTAGATACTCCCTTGAGATAACCCTAGCTATAGAAGCACCATATGAGATGATCTAACACACATCAGGTCCACATCCCAAAATTCCAAGGCCTAATATCCTTAAGTCGACTCTTGGGGTTGAGCTCCCCGTTCAACAAGCTGTGGCTGCTAAATTCCTAATGCCCCTAATGATGTGAACCAATTTCTATCGAGACTAATGAACTTGACAATATCAACACCTTCCAAAGGCTGCTAGAAGTAAAGTTACCTCTACATCTCTCAACATAGGCAAAGTTATCCAAAATTTGGGGACAACACTTGATGCTCAAGCTTTCCTAGATGTCAAAGCCTGTGAGGATTTAGGTGATAGATCCTCTCATACTATGTCCAATTGTCCCTGCCTACCTAGTGCTGATTTGTGCTAGGTCACCCACAAAACCATAGTGGATGGAAGACCTCCAAGATTGCTTAAGGAGCTTGAAGGGTCCTTGTAATTCGATATTGCTGGCAAACCAAAGATGCCAACGAGCTTCATACATGCTCAAAGCTATCTTCACGGTTTGATCGCCCTTATACGTCATACTCTAAAGCATGGGCACCACAAGTCTAATAATCTCTTGTTCCTCGAGGGACACCATCTTCCTTTATGAGCACATTTCTCTATAAAATAATGCAAGGGATTTGAGTGAATGTCTGTGGGTTGCTTGAGAGGGTTGACACAACTAAGCAGAAAATGAAGCTCTACATAAGAATCAATTTGACTCGGCCAAGGTAAATGAGCTCAAGGGCCGAATGTAGTTACTGACAATCCATTTCTTCCCAAATCCAGCAGTAGGGAAGACCAACAATCTGAGAACAAAGCTTTGAAGCTCAAACGAAATCCATCTACGACCCCGACATTTCCTTTTGTGTCAGCACTTTGCCACATAGTGAGGTGCTTGAGGAATTAATGGAGGCACATTGTTACAATTGACCAACTTAGCATGAAACACATATAAGAGCTCAATGAAGAAGCTGAGGCATACAAGAGTTGTAAACTTTTTTCTGTGGATTTCTCAAGTTTGTCAGAAGCTCGACATCAGGTTGTTTGACCACACCACTCTAGATGGTCTATTGCCGCTATTTCTCTCTTTTCTAATCGAAGAACTTATCATGAATAGGAATGTAACATTATCAGTTATCTTTTTATTGTTCAAACAATTTCAAAATAAATGGTTTATGTTCAACAACATTCATTATCTATTTATTTTATATTAGGCTTTACACGATTGTTACAAAAAATAATTTCCAGCCAATGCAACAAATACAAAAGTTAAAGGTATAAAGAAATTGAGGGCGGAGAGATTATGCGGGTTGACAACATTGCTGCTATATACCTAGTTGGGTGACCCTGGTCTATAATACTGTTTGATTCTTAGCCCAATCTGAGCATACAGGGAAGTTTCACTTCAATTGTGTATGATTCAGAATCTAGATCCATTGTGTAACTTCAAGAATCCCAAGAAAGCAAATTCTATTAGACTGATAATCAACATCATGTGGCATTAAAACTCCATTATCATGTAATGGTTCTTATACTCCAGTGGTGTTCATTCATAAAAGTGAAATGTTATCTAAAGCTCTCTTAACTTTGCTTCTTTATTCTATGGCTTGATCTCTATATCTTTTTAAAGCAGACTATATATATTTATATATCTGTGGACAAAACTTGCTGCAATAATTTTGCTCCATGATTCCCTTCTTCCTCTGTTATGAAATCATCAGCCACACTTGGACCACGCTGGTAGGTACCGACATGTGGTCACCCACACCAGCAGTGAGCCACTACTACAGCAGTCAGAAGGTAAGCAGTCACGATGGTGAGGCAAAGACCTTAGATTGGCTGATCCACAAAGATAAGGACAGCTGATCAGCCATTGGCCACTTGGCCATGCCCTTCCGATCACACGTACTCGTGTTGCTATCGCCCATCTACCGCGGAATGTGCTGCAGCCAGCCAGCACAAAGTGATACAACTGAGGAGAATTGAGCTTGTGCTTCAGACCAGTTAGATGTTTTCTGGCTGTTGATAGTAGGGGAAGAACATGATACATGAATCACAGTCCAACAAGAGAGTGGTCAGGGTTCCTTTGTTGTTCCTTTGTTAGACGTGTTCCTTTGCTCTCTCAAATCCTTGTACAACCATAGAAGACATCGATAGGCACATGCTTGTTCTGGCACCCTATTTGAGTTCAACGTGAAAAACGGGTGGGTCTTGCTTGCCCTAACCCAAAAAGACACTTGATCATGAATTTGGCATGATAGTGGAACATATCTTACGCTTGTTGTTCTAGTCAGACATTTGACAATCGAAGCAGAGGTCTAGTTTCAGCTCGACTTGCCTACACAGATGTCATCTTCTCTAATTGCTCTACCGAGTAACTCCTTGGCTGTTACTTTCCAAAATAACCAGATCATGCATCAATTTCCAAAATATCCACTCGTATTGTTACTTTAAGCCGTCAATACCCTACCGCATTCATTCCTTTGAGCCACGGAACCTGTTTTCCTTCATCTTTGTAAATATTTGAACCTTCACGTCTATGTCGCACCAAAAAATGGTACTTTACAAATATAAATTGCCATTATTTTATCCCATTTATCTCCTTGTTTTGGCACCATAACCACTCAAAATATACCTTTAAGCAAGTATATCATCAATGACACCTAAAGCAGATCATAGTATTTAGCTATTCGTAGTCCCCTTAGATTCTTCCTCTTTACAATGCATAGTTCGTCAAATCCTTTTCATCTTATAATTTCCATAACAATTTATCATGTAAGTTTCGATGGTGTCCTATGAATGAGTGTTCTTGTTGTTTCTTTGCTTGTAGGTCCCGACTCTTTTACTAAGTGTATCTAGAGTACTAATCTAGCCTCCTCCAGAGTCTCTAGTTGATCGATGTAGATATTGTTGAGTGTTAAACAAAGTGTTTGATACATATGGAAGCCTAGTGTTAATTCCAAATCATCATAGATACATTCTTGACACCAAGGACTTTTGGCAAAAAGTTCTTAATGAGCCTAGACACAGTATTCACTCCAAATAAGAACCATGATGGCATTCTTAGCACGCTTGTGTCTTTGCCATGTTAAATTTTGTAGGTTCCAGAGCTTCTAGGCTCGTTCAAGAGTTTTTGAAAAAGGTTTTTTTTTTTTTTTATGGAGTTGGACTCATCTGATTCTCTCCAAATTGACACCGATGTGTTATTCCTTGCACACCCTTGAGTCTTTCCATATTCATTGATGCAACCATCAAGGATTTTTGAAAAAAATGCTTTATGGATCTAAACACTTCTAATTCACTTTAAATTTGCACCAATGTATTCTTAGACTCCCTTAAGTCTCCTTTGTTGAATTTTCTAATTTCAATATCTTTGTATCTATCACATATTTTTTGTAAAAAAAAAGTCTTTGGTAGACGTAGACACATCTGATTTATGCCAAACTAGCACCAATATATTCTTGGTACTGCTGTGAGTTTTCTTATGTTCAATTTTTCTAATTCCTCAGCCACCCATCAAGGACTCTAATTCACTCTAAAGTAGCACACCAATGTATTTTTATATTCTCTTGAGTCTTCCATGTTCAATTTTGTTGACTTTGTAACCATTAAGGACCTTTGGCAAAAAAACAACCTTTATACACATAGATACTTATTTACTCCAAACTAATATCAGTGTATTCATAACACTCTCTTGAGTCTTCCCATGTTCAATTTTGCTGATTTTGAAGCCTTTGTAGCTATCAAGAACTTTTTACCAAAGGTCCTCGATGGACCTAAATGTTGGTGCAATTATGATCCAACTTGATCATGTTACACCAAAGTGTTTTGATGTTTAGTAAATGTTGGGTCAAAGTCATGTATTTGACTTGAGTATGCAAGTTGGATCAATATGGTGTGTTGAGTAGATCAAGATTAATTGAATATTTGATAATAAAAAAATCTAAGTGAGTTAAGATTGATTTTGTTAGTAGTGGGGAGGCACGTACCCCACTACTCTCCTTTTCTTTTAAAGGGGAGTTCATCCAAAGACTTAATCTTGATCGAGAACAAAAGGCAAAGGCATGCTCGATCTCTCCAAAGAAGAAGATCATTTTGTGAGGGATTTGGTTTGCGAATTGTGAAGGCTCTTCAATCACGTAATTGCTCTTTCGACGGCAAGCACGACGACCAAAAGATCTTTGGCAGACCACTGTAAGCATTTACAGCTTTTTCAAAATATTGTTTCATGCATTTGAATCAAGATTTGTATCAGAGCATTGATTGCTAAATGTGTGAAACTTGTCGAGATTCTTCGTGATTTCTCTGTTGGACAAAACTCACTGAATAGTTGTGGAGGACAAGACGGCGACACCCTCGTGAACCCTAGCCAACAACGCGTTGCGTAGTCATTGGGAAATCGTGACTGCATGTCATGGTTTCCTCCCAGTGATGGCGACGGCTCGCGAGCGATCACCGTGAGGACCGCGTCGTCGTGGTTCCCTCCAATGGCTGGTGATCGAGCCAAGCATCGACACTGCGTTTGTCGTGGCAGAAATGTGAGTCGCAGGCATCAGTGACCTCATCGAGATGCTGGCAATCGACTTTCGTGGCCGATGAGCCCCAACAATCGTGTAGGAAGGCTGACAATCAACAACCACCGACAATCACATTCGTCGAGGGAGAGAAGGTGCGACGGAGGAGGGAGAAAAAAAGATGGTGCTAGAATTTTTTTGATTTTATTAAATCAAATAAATAGAAAAAGGATGAGAAAATATTTGATTTTAATAAATCAAAAATAAAAAAAAATTATTAGCGTTTTTGTTTTGTTTTTCATGTCGGTAGAAAATGAAAGTTAAAAAAAAAAGAAAAAAAAACAATAAATTGATCTAGTTCAAACCAATTGGTTTGAACCAAACCAGTTTAGTTTGATCAAACTCAAGTCTGGGTTAAACCATTAGTTGATTTAACTAGACCAGTTTGATTCAAACCAGGTCTGGTTCAAATCATTGGTAAGTTTAACCAGACTAATTTGATCTGAACTAGAACCAGTTTGATTCAAATTGGTTTGTTTAATCAAACTAGTTTGACTCAGTGAGACCGAATTGATTCTAATGGGCCCAAATTTGGTCACATGGGCTAGATTTGTTCTAATTGGTCAGATTTGATCAAATGAGTCAGATTTGTTCTAATGGGCCAGATTTAATCAAATGAGTCAGATTTATTCGAATGAGTCAGATTTGATTAAATTAGACTGGAATTGATCAAATGAGCCTTCGTTTGATCAATAAGTTTGAATTTGACTCAATGAGCTTAGGTTAAACAATAACAATACATAAGTATAAGGATCCATGTTCAATTAGATTAGTTTTAATGAGGACAATGGACCAAACTAATATTCAGGATTCGGTTTCCCAAATCAACTATAGACTGGTTGAATGACATAGTAATAATCAATCGACCAGTATGTCAGTCGCCTGGAGCTCCTCGATTAAAGAAAATTTATTTTTCTTATTGCTTTAGTATTCTGTGTATTGATTATATACATATGTGTAAATTGAATTTAATCGATTTTGTTACTGGTTTGTCAGCTTTGTACTAACATTATTATTAACCGATTTTATTACTGGTTTGTTAGTTTTGTACTGACATTATTATTTTCAATTCTAGATGTCATGGATGATATACACGATGACTCATCGCTATGTGCGACGGAATGAGCTGAGGGAGGCGATCCAGGAGATAGAGTATGATCCGATTTATGGAGTTAGGAGACACATTGGAAGGCTCGATCATTTATGCAGAGTTGTGTATAGAACTATTTCACCATATGGATCATCCAGAAGTGGATCCAAGTGTGGATTCGACAGAGTCTGAGATTATCCTAGAAGATTGTGATGACCACTGTACTAGTATTTGTTCTAGTGAGATTGATGTTAGCTTATATAGTTTATTAGAGTTTTGTTGTTGTTACTTTGTTATGTGTGTTAGCCCATTTAGTTTATGAGAGTCATGTAGTAGATAGTGTCGTTATGTACAAATAGTGCTACTTTATGTTATGTGTTAACAAACTATAAAACATGTTATGTTATGTATTAATAGACTTAAAATTTTTATTATGAGTTAATAGCATATTAATTTAATGATTAGTTCATTTTTATTTAATTTAAATGATTAGTTCATTTTTATTTAATTTAAATGATTAGTTTATATCATAATTATTTCATTTGATAGGATATGTGTAATATAATTGATCAATGTTGATTAAATTGGATCATACAAATGATGAGTGGAAATGAAATTACCACTTGATTTTGTAAACTAACTCAAATTTATATTAAGTCAATCATGAATTACATACATAAAAATTACATTGAATAACAAAATAATTTATTTATTTATGATAGATTATGACTACAAAGAATATCATAGCTGAATTCAATAAGAAAGAAATTAAGTGGGATAACTACAAAATTTGACACCTTAAGATTCAATATATTCTCGAGGAATAAGAAGTTCTAGAAGTTGTAAATCAATTTATAGTTGAACTTGTTGATGGTCCAACAGCACAATACAGACGTGATCTTGATGCCTATAAGACATGAAAGAAAAAAGACTCTACTGCTAAGGGAATATTGATTAGTTCAATGGTAGATGACCTGAGACTTGAGTATGAGTCATGACCATCAGCTCATGCCATCTGGGTTGCCTTGAGAGATAAATACAGTTGAGTTAGCTTAAGCAAGCTTCGTCAGCTGACAATAAAGTTTGACAGCTATAAGAAACATCCGAATGTCTCCATGGCCCAACATATGAGGGACGTGATGAATATGATTCGGGAACTAAAAACATATAGGACAAGAACGAATGAATAGATTAGTTAAAGAGAGCTTGCGTGACACTCATGCTAAAATTAACTTATCTATATGTGAGCATTGTCTTGCTGGAAAAGTAACTAGGAAACTATTTAGTAAGGCTATTAGAGTTGAATTATCATTGTAATTAATTCATTCAGATATTTGTGATCCGATGAATGTGAAGGCTAGACATGAAAGTTTATATTTCATTACATTTATTGATGACTTCACACATTTTAATCATGTGTATTTGATTTTTCATAAATATGAAACATTAGATTACTTTAAATGTTATTTGAAAGAAGTAGAGAATAAGTTGGATTGTAAGGTTAAAACCTTGCACACTGACCGTTGAGGTAAATATTTGTCTGATCAGTTCAAGATGATGTATAATGATAAAGAAATTATTAGACAACTAATAATTTCAGGAACTCCACAGCAAAATGGGGTTGCTAAAAGAAGAAATTGAACTCTTCTAGATATGGTTAGGTCTATGATGGCTCAAGCTAATTTGTCAATTTCTTATTGGGGAGATGCGTTATTAAAAGCAACATATATACTTAACTGAGTGTCTTCTAAATCTGTTCCATCTACTCCATATGAACGTTGAACAGGCAGAAAATCAAATTTGAGTAATTTGGGATTTTGGGGGTCAGCTGCTTATGTTCATGATAAGACTCACAAATATGAAAAATTATGACCCAGGGGTAAGAAGTGTATCTTTGTAAGGTAT
>JBBUKS010216556.1:0-22752 GCA_038050645.1 Hedychium gardnerianum
TATGAGGCCTTTTGGGTAGAGCCCAAGAGCAAAACCATGAGGGCCTAGGCCCAAAGTGGACAATATCATACCATTGTCGAGATATCTAAATTTCTTTGGTCCTAACAGTATCCACGTCGAGTTACCTTCAAGACGACTTCGCAAAATCACAAGTTTCATCTCCGTTTTGGTACTAGCCAAAGGAAGGAGATAACGTGATCCGAGAGAAGACCCACGACACGAAATAGTGGGCGACAACAACTAGTTACCGACTTCATCTAATTCGGCGGCACCTATATCGTCGGCACCTATATTGGCGGCACTGAAATCGACGGCACCGAAATCGGTGGCACCGATATCGGCGGCAAGGGGGGTTGTTGTCCGGAGCATGGACGATCGTCGACGGCTGGGAGGTTGGCATCAGCAAGGTCGGTAGTGACACCGAAATCGGCGACAACAAGAGAGTGAGAAGGAAAAACCTAATAACCAAATTATTAGAATTGAATTGTGTATTTTTTTCCTATGGAGGGGTTTTTATACACCTCGTTTGATAATCGAGATTAAACCTGACATTAAGTTTGGTTCAAAACCAAACCATCTTGGTTCAAAATCAAACCATCTTGGTTCAAACCAATCTGAGTCAATTTAGTTTATGACTAAACCAAAATGGATTCAATTCGCCTACCAGAGTCGTAGCCCCTTAACGCTTCCGTCTTGACAAATACTTTATATATTTATCGTCTGGTCCAACCAGACTTAATTTCTCTTCATCTAAGAATCCTATTCTTAAATTTGTTTTATGTCTTTCAGATATATTCATAGTGCGTGTGATCCAATAGGTTTTCGGTTATATTGGTCATTTATAATTAACTATTAATTATGAATAGATAATGAGTGACACTAGTACATGATCCCCAATTGATCGAAAAATCACAATTGATCCCAGAATAAATTCTGAACCCTTCAGCTACAGTTGTGCGCCAATTCCTTTCACTCATCTTATACCTATTGGTTCAGGAAGTTCCCCCTAGGCTGACTACGTTACACCTAGCCGAAGTAGTAATTCCTTATCTTGCGGATTCAAATTACTCAAACACGTGTCCAAGAATACATCTTCTTGACATGTCTTGCTTTGGCTAAAGACTTACGAGTAATAATCCTAATAAGAGGCCATAGGGTATACGTCTCCTTATAAAAGGAGTGATGAATCCTCTGTGGGCTATCCAAATACCTTTGGGCATATTGACTTATTTCCAATCATTCCATAACTATATCCCCTAGGAGATGTATAGTAAAGATGTTAAAGTATAAACCTCTATCCTAAACACCTCAAGTCTAAGGAAACTTATACTTGAGCTGCAATGAGATCTTCATTTACATGTATAGAAAGTCTCATAGCATAGCATGTCACATTCGGGTGTTATACCTTCGGGTGAGTCCATCAAGTTCCAAACTTGATTTTCATATATGGAATTCAGTTTTGATTTCATGGCTTTTAATCATGAGTCTCTTTCTGAACTTTTCAAAACTTCTTCATAACTAGTAGGCTCCTTATCTTCAATGAGTAACACGTCTATTCACTTATGAGAAATCTATCTCTCGGGAATTAGACGTATCATACTAGATCTACGAAGAGGTGGTGTAATAACTCGTTCTACCTCATCCTCTTGAGTAATCAACAGTGGTTCTTGATTAGACATCTCTTCGGTGTCTATTGGAGTCACTTGAATTATCCCAAGTTCAACCTCACTCTCATTGTTTTCCTCAAGAGAAATTCTTTCTCTAGGAATACAGTATACCTTGAGACAAATACCTTTTGTTACAAGGATGATAGAATTGATAACCCCTTATTTCCTTAGGGTAACCAACAAATAGATACTTATCAGACTTAGTATCTAGTTTATTTGATATAATCCTCTTCACATAAGCAGGACAACCCTATATCTTCAAATAAGACAAATGAGGTTTCTTACCAGTCCATATCTCGTATGGAGTAGTAGAGACTGTCTTTGTCGTGACTCTGTTTATCAAGTAAACAGTTGTCTCGAGTGCGTAACTCTAAAAGAATTTTGGGAAGATTTATATGATTCATCATCGACCTAACCATGTCCAACAAGGTTTGGTTTTGCGGGTGGTGTGTATGACGGAGTCCATTGAGACAATATGTCATTGTCCTTGAGATAATTCAGAAACTCTTAGCTTAAGTATTCGTCACTTGATCTGATCGAAATAGTTTGATAATTTTGCCAAGTTATTTCTCTATTTCATGTCTAAATTCTTTGGAATTTTTAAAGAACTCAGACTTGTGCCTTAACGTATACACATACCCAAATCATAAGTGATCATCGATAAAGGTAATGAAGTAGCTATAACCTCTCGTGCATGAGTTGACATGGTCCATATATATATCGGTATGTATAAGGGCTAGTACATTACACTCTCGTTCACCTTTTCCTTTAAAAGGTAATTTGGTATCTTTCCTTTTAAGCATGAAACACATGTATTAAATGAATCTAATTCAAAAGATTCCAAATTGCTTATCTTTTGCAATTCGGTTATGCGTTTTTTACTCAAATGACTAAGGCGACAATGCCACATGTAAAAAGTTAATTGATCATCTTTTCGAGCGTGTTTGTTGCTCATTTCGATATTGAACACGTCATTAGATATATCTAACGCGTAGATACCATTGCATAATGTTCCAGTTCCATAAAGAATATTATTCAAAATTATATAACAAAAATTGTTACTAAAAGTCAAATAAAAATATTTTCTATTTAAGCAAGAAATAGAAATAATATTCTTTATTAACGAACGAACATAATAATAATTATCCAATTCCAAAACTAGTGCACCAGGGAATTTCAACAAATAAGTTCCTATAGCTATAGCTGTAACTTTTGTTCAATTGCCAACTCGCAAATTTGATTTCTCTTGACCAATCTTCTACTATTCCTTAGTCCCTATATGTTATTATATATATGGTGCCATAAGAAATAGTATGACATTCAATAACGAAGATATATAAAACAGATGGAGAATCGGATGCCGTCTTCTTCTTCAAGGACTCAAGATATATCTTGCCCTTTTTCTCCAATGTCCCATCTTGCCACACTAGTGACATGTGTCCTTTGGTGTCGATTCTTCTGTTTTAACCTTCTTCTTTCCTTTTGCTTGAGTCTTTACCTTCCTCTTCTTAGAATCTTTCTCAGAAGAGTCAAACAACATCACATCTTTCGGTTCTTTCTTAATCGATGACTCTACTGTCTTAAGCATGCTGATTAACTCGGGAATTGTGGATTCAAGATGGTTCATCTAATAGTTCATCGCAAATTGTGAATAGCTATTAGGCAAACTGTGTAAAATTAAGTCAATACTTAATTTATGATTCATTACAAATTCAAGTGATCCTAACTGGTCAATGTTGCCATTCATTTTTAGTACATACTGCACCGCAGATGAACCTTTCTGTATCTTTGAGCGAAATAAAAGCTTGGAGATCTCGGATCTCGCTTGCTCATCAAACAACTCACGAAGATATAAACAATAGTATAAGCATCCATATGCTTATGCTATTTTTGCAATTCAGGAGACATCGAAGCTAGCATGATGCAACTTGCAAGCTTAGAATCAATTGTATACTTCTGATGAGCCAATATTTGGTTAGAAGTTAAATCATCCGCCAGACTTGTGGGTAGGTAATCTTTTCAATCTTGAGAATAATTCCCAAGTTTCGAAGCCAATCCAAGAAGTTCGACCCGGTCAATTTGTTTATTTCCAAAATCGAGCGAAAATTCAAAGAAGACATGCTTATTCTAGAAATACAAGATTGAGCATATAACAGAAATAAATTAAATGTGTAATGCAAACAATTCACATACATAAAAGGAGATTCCACTTGCTTATCAAATTCAAGAGCCCTTATTTTAAATTCGGGAGATGATAGGTTTTCTCCAAGTGGGTTGATATCCACCATAAGAACAATCTTAACGAGTCCAACAAGCCATTCATAGTTGGTAGGTATCAAATATATCAATTCTATATCACATATATATATAACTATCACATTATGCTACCAATTATTGATATTTGCATAAACATCGGGTTATTAACTCATTAACACGTGTACATCATATGCATATCACCGGACTTTACCTTTTTACCCATTAACCTTGAAGTGAGTTCAACAAATTAATGCTTTAAGTGAAAGTCAACCCATTAATCATGAGATCATATCCCAGGTTTGAACATGTCTAATTTCAAGTTAGGCTTGGAGAGAGTCCAACAACCCAAATATGAAATTAAACTCTAGTTCTTACCATATTAACAGAAAGTGTAAACTTTAAAATTTAAAAAAGAATTTATTTTTAATTTTTGGTCTCATCAATTATATGCAAAGTATACGTGCATCAACATGACATCACATGATAAACATGTCATACTAAACATGGCATAAACATGTCATAAATCATGGCATACTAAATGCATGTTATCTACATAACGCATATTTGTCAAAAATTAATAAGGAAATTTAAAACATCATTAAGAATTCGATTTTCAAAAACCGAAATTCCTTAATTAGATTAGGAAATAATTTCCAAAATGGGAAAGTTCCTTATTAAATTAGAAAATAATTTCCTAATAAATTAGAAAATAATTTTCAAAATTAGATCTCTTAAAAAATTAGAAAATAATTTCCAAAATTAGAAATAATTTTTGTATCCAAAATTTCCTAATTTTTTCAAATTAAAATTTTAGACAACCTATGACATGCAAAAATAGAGATCTACGATCTATGTCGAAACACAAATGGCTTTAATACCACTGTTGGTGTTTCTATACGCGTACAAAAATTGTGTTTCCGAAAAACACGTAGCAGAAACATAATAATTTCCTAAATTATTATTACACGCATTGCATAAGATTTGTCTCTATTCGTATCTACACCGAGTTACCTTCAAGACGACTTCGAAAAGTCACAAGTTTCATCTCTATTTTGGTACTAGCCAAAGGAGGGAGACAGCGCGATCCGAGAGAAGACCCCACGACACGAAATGGTGGGCGGCGACAACTAGTTGTTGACTTCATCTAATTCGGCGGCACCAAAATTGGCAGCAACGGGGGTGGTTGTTCGGAGCATGGATGGCGGCTTGGAGGTCGGTGGCAGCAAGGGCGGCGGTGACACCGAATTTGTTGACATCGAATCGGCAACAACACAAGGGTTTGGGAGAGAAGGAAAAACCTAATAACCAAATTATTGGAATTGAATTGTATAGATATATTTTTCTCCATGGAGGGGTTTTTATACACCTTCATTACAGTTTGATAATCGAGATCAAACTCGAGCCCAATTATCCAACCCAGTTCACTCACATTAAGTTTGATTCAAAACCAAATCATATTGGTTCAAAACTAAACCATCTTGCTTCAAAACCAAATCAATTTGGTTCATAACTAAATCAAAATGGGTTCAACTCGCCTACAAGAGGGTAGCCCCTTAACGCTTCCGACCTGACAAATACTTTATATATTTGTCCTTTGTCTAGTCTCGATTTGAGAATCCTATTCTCAAATTTATTTTAGGTCTTTCGGATATACTCGTAGTGCGTGTGACCCAATAAGTTTCCAGTTATGTTAGACCATTCATAATTAACCATTAATTATAAATAAATCATTAGTGACACCTAGTAGTACATCATGATCTCTAATTGATTGAAAAATCATAGTTGACTTCAGAACAAATTCTGAACTCTTTATCAGTGCGCCATTTCCTTTCACTCATCTTATATCCACTTGGTTCACGAACTCCCCATTAGACTGACTATGTCACACCTAGTCCAAGTAGTAATTCCTTATTTTGCGGATTCAAATTACTCAAACACATGTCCAAGAAGATCATCCTCTTGACATGTTTTGATTTGCCAAAGACTTACGAGTAATAATCTTGACAAGAGGCCATAGAGTATACGTCTTTTTATAAAAGCAGTGGTGAATCCTCTGTGGGCTATTCAAACACCTTCGGACATATTTACTTATACCCAATCGTCCTGTAATTACATCCCCTAGGAGATGTATAGCAAAAATGTCAAAGTATAAGCCTCCATGATCAAGATGATTCGAACACCTCAAGTCTAAGAAAACTTGCACTTGAGCTGCAATGAGATCTTCATTTATATGTATAGAAAGTCTCATAGCATAGCATGTTACATCCGATGAACTAGTTACCCTTAACTAGCATCCATATGTTAACTCTCAACATCCCAATATTTCCGGCCAGCGAGGATTGACTGCTTGTATAAACCAAGGAGTATAACATATGCTAGTGAATCGATGATGTCGAGTTTTATCAATTCATTGACTAGGAAATATTTCAATACGTATATAATTACACATGATGAGATATCCACTAATTGTGATCCAATCTCAATTTTTCTCATGCTATGCATTATATTGTGGACTTCATTTATCAAATAAATAATACAATGTCACACCTCTCAAATATAATACTAACATCTCAGACCTTTGCTAAGGTCTTAGGATCGATCACTTCCTTAACTCTTCCAAACCTTAGGTCCATCAAGGCTTTGGGATCAAGCTCTTCCTTTGCTCTCCTAGACCTAAGTTCATTAAGGCCTTATGGCCAAGCTCTCCCATAGCTTTCCCAGATCTAAGGTTTGTGAGATTTAATGATCGAGCTCTTCCCCTTAGCCATAGAAGATCGCCAAGACTAGGTTTGACTTTCGGTTCTCTTCCGGACCTCATAGGTTTTCCCAAGGCATTGGGATTGAGCTCTCCACCTTCTCCTTAGAGGTTCGCCTAAGGAAAGGTGTGAAATTCAACTCTCTCTTAGACCTTAGAGGTTTGCCTAAGATCTCGAGATCGAACTCTTTTCCTTTAGCTCAGAGGCTCGCTTAAGGCGGGGCGACTCTTGTAGACCTCAGATTCGCTAAGGTCTTGGGATCTAGCTCTTCCTCAGCTCTCCCAAACCTCAGGTCCGCCAAGGTGTTGAGATCAACTACTTCCCAACTCTCCCAGACCTTAAGTCCGCTAAGGTTTTGAAATTGAGCTCTTCCTCGGCTCTCCTAAACCTCAAGTACATCAAGTCTTGGGATTGAGCTCTTCCTCCACTCTCTTAGACTTTAAGTTTTTTAAGGTCTTGGATAGAGCTCTTCCTCTGCTCCTCCACACCTCAAATCTGCCAAGGCCTTGGGATCGAGCTCTTTCTCAACTCTCTTAGACTCTAGGACCTCCCAGGTCTTGGGATTAAGCTCTTCCTCAGTCTCCCATACCTCAGGTCAGTCAAGGTTCGGGATCAAGTTATTTCACAACTCTATGCTAAGGTCTTAAGATTGAGCTCTTCCTCAGCTTTCTCAAAATTCAGGTCCAACATCTTAGGATCGAGCTTTTCCTCAGTTCTTCTAGATCTTAGGTCCACTAAGATCGTAGGATCGAGCTCTTTCGTAGCTCTCCCAGACCTCAGGTCTGCTAAGACATTGGGACCAAAATCTTCCTTTGCTCTCTTAAACCTCAGGTCCTTCGAGATCTGAGGATAAGATCTTACCCTTAGCTTCAGAGGATCGCCAAGACTAGGATCGACATTCAGTTCTCTTCTAGACTTGAGAGGTTCATCCAAGGCCTAAGGATCGAGCTCTCCCCTTCGCCTTAAAGCTTTGTCCAAGGTAGGGGTTTGACTTTTGATTCTCTCTTAGACCTCATAGCTTCACCTACGAGCTTGACATCGAGTTCTTGAGATTGAGTTCTCTCCCATCGCCTCAGAGGTTCTCCTAAGGTTGGGCAACACTCCTAGATCTCAGGTTTGCTAAGGTCTTGGGATTAAGCTCTTCCTAACTCTCCATAACCTCAAGTCTGCCAAGGTCATGGGATCAAGCTCTTCTTGGACTAAGGTTTAAAATTTCGAGCTATATCAGAGTTTTGATTTATGCTTGGAATGATACAATTTTGATATCATGTCATGTCGAGACAATTTCAATATTTTTTTAAATATAAAATATATTAATAAAAAAATATTTTTATTAATATTTAATTGCTATAAATGTTTACTATTAGGTTATATTTGAGATGTTTGATGCTTATTGAATCTGCAACAATTGTTAACTATATAAATTTAAAATCTATTTTGTTATTATTATTGCATATAATTAGATAGTCTTAATTATAATTTTATTACAAAGATATCAAGCCCAAAACATTTATAATGGTAATGAAGATTGATCTTCAATTTTAAATTTATTGTAATAGTATCAAGTCCAAGTACCATTGAAGATTGATCTTTAGTTTTATGAAGGCATCAAGTTTGAGACCTTGCATTTATAATGATTAGGAATATTAATCTTCGATTTCGACATCTTTAGATATATTTTGATGATTTTAAGTATTGATTATGTTATATTTATTTGAAAACTTTAAATTATTCATGGATTAATGTAATTTTTGTATTTTGAGAATATGTAAAAGTATTGCTAAATTTTTATAGTAAAAGGATAAAAGAATGATGACTAATAATTTTCGATCACTATTGACATCACAAAAGTTAGGACATATAAAATCTTTTAAATACGAGGTTTTATCTTATTTAAAAATTTTATATTTTAAATATTTTTTTTTAAAATTAAATAATTAATTAAGTTAATTTAAATTAATATTAAAAAAATTAGAATTGAGTAAAAGTTGATTTAGGGTTAACTAAAGTAATGATTAGGATCAACTATGTTTAATTTGAATTAAATTTAATTTATTTTGATCAGTTTAAATTTAAACTAAATTTATATGTAAAATAATTTAGTTTATTTAAGAATTATATTATATTTAATTTAATTTTTTTATCTTTTCTAGCATTTTGTCTCCTCTATCCTTAATAGCTTAGTTTTCACTCTATGCTTAAATAGGTATTTTTTCTCTCTTAACTTTTGTGTTTGTCTATGTGAAAGGTGGAGGTAAAGAAATCAATAGAGAAAAAGAAGCAACATTCTTAAAAAACTTTTTTTCTATGTGTTAGAGGAAAGGAATAAGAAACGAAATTAAAAAAAGGAGAAAAACTTAAGAGGGAGAATTAATGGTTTAAAAAAATAAAAAAGGAAAAGAAATCAACATTAAAAAAATAAAGAAAAAAATAGAAATAGAAAAAAAGGAAAAAATATAATAGCGACCAATCGCCGCGAGGCCTCACGCGATCGTAGGGACTCGCAGTGGCCTTATGAAGCTTGTGCGTTGTGAGGTCTCATGTAAAACTCGCACGGTCGCGAGGCTCGCGATGGCCTCGTTGCCTTGCGGAGGCTTGGGGGCCAGGCGAGGCCTCCGCGTGAGGCTTCGCACCCGATGCTCGTGTTGGTGCCATGTCGATCGTCGGGCTGAATGGTAAATTCTTCCTGTGTCGACCAGTACAACTCAATATTTTAAACGCTATCCTTGGCTCTCCTATACCTTGAATCCGCCAAGTCTTGGGATCGAGCTCTTCCTCCGCTCTCGACTTGATGTCCGCTAAGGTTTTGGGATCGAGCTCTTTCTCCGCTCTTCTATATCTTAGGTCCACCAATGCCTTGAGAGCTCTTCCTTAGTTCTCCTTAACCTCAGGTCCTCCAAGGTTTTGGGATCGAGCTTTTTCTTAGGCCTCCTCGACTTCAAGTCTGCCAAAGTCTTGGGATCAAGCTCTTCCTCGGCTCTCCTAAGCTCAGGTTCACCAAAGTCTTGGGATCGAGCTCTTTCTTAAAGCCTAAGATCAAGCTCTCTCAAACCTCAAGTCTGCCAATATCTTAGATTCGAGTTCTTTCTTAGCTATACCAAGCTCTCCTAGACCTCAGGTCTGCCAAGGTCTTAGGATTGAGCTCTTCCTCAGCTCTCCCAAAGCTTAAGTCCATTAAGGCCTTGGACCGAGCTCTCCCTCAACTCTCCCAGACCTCAGGTCCATCGAGATCTCAGGATCAAGCTCTTCCACTTAGCCTTAAAAGATCACCAAGACTAGGGTTGACTTTCGACCCTTAGAGTTTTGCCTAAGACCTCGGGATCAAGCTCTCCCCCTTTGCTAGAGGTTCACCTAAGGTAGGGGTCGACTTTCGGTTCTCTCCTAGACCTTGAGATCGAGCTCTCCCTCTTTGCCTAAGAGGTTCGACCAAGGCAGGCATCGATTTTTGGTTCTCTTTGCTCAAGGTCTTGGGATTGAGCTCCTCTTTGCTTTAAAGGTTTGCGCAACTTCGCTTAAGGTCTCATGATTGAGCTCTCCCCTTCACCTCAGAGGTTTGCCCAAGGTAGAGGTTGACTGTTGATTCTCTCCTAGTCCTTAGATTTGCCCAAGGTAGGATCGACTTTTGGTTCTCTCCCTAACCTTAGAGGTTTGTCCAAGGTCTCACGATCATGCTCCCCCTTTGCATTAGATGTTTGCCTAAGGTCTCATGATCATGCTTCTCCTTTGCATTAGATGTTTGCCTAAGGTCTCACGATCATGCTTCCCCTTTGCATTAGATGTTTGCCTAAGGTAGGGGTTGACTTTTGGTTTTCTCCCATGGCTCAGTTCAACTCTTCACTCCGAGCTCAGCTCAACCCGTCACTCCAAGTTTAGTTCAACCCTTCGCTCCTCAGTTCAACCCTTTGCTCCGAGCTCAATTCAACCCTTCGCTCCGAGCTCAGTTTAACTCTTCACTCTGAGCTCAATTCAACCCTTCGCTCCGAGCTCAGTTCAACTCTTCACTCCGAGCTCAATTCAACTTTTCGCTTTGAGCTTAATTCAACTCTTCACTCCGAGCTCAGTTCACCTCTTCACTCTAAGTAGTTCTTCACTTAGAGCTCAGCTTAGCTCTTCGCTCTATGCTCAATTTTCCAAGCTCTTCACTCTGAGCTGAACTCCTCGAGCTCTTCAATATGAACTCCTCGAGCTCTTCCCTTCGAGCACTTCAAATACCTTAATCTTGTACACCTTGGCTCCTCGACTCAACTTGAAAGAGTGATACACCTAGTAGTTATCTCATCCCAAGTCACTAGGTCATAACTACGTGGTCTCACTCCATGCTAGCATCAAGAGGCCGACCTCCCGAGCTAAGTCATTTTAAGCTCTCTATCCCGAGCTCTCTAGTCTAAGCCTCCCTAGCCTAAGCTCTCCAACCCGAGCTCTCCAATTTGAGCTCTCCAGCTTGAGCTCTCTAGTTTAATCTCTCTGCTCGTGTAGTTATTGACCACCATTAGTTTCTCTCAATTTACAACTAATGCGAATATATGTTGATTTTCCAAGGGGAGGCAGGATGTTGGATATTTGCCGAGGGGCTTCTCTTTCTCATATTTTCATTTCTTTTATCATTCAATACATTTATGACTTAAGCATAAGATAGTTTCTCTCAATTTACAACTATGAATGCGAATATATGTTGATTTGCCAAGGGGATGCATGATTTGGATATTTGCCAAGGGGCTTCCCTTTCTCATATTTTCATTTCTTTTATCATTCAATACATTTACGACTTAAGCATCAGAGGGGCCCGACCCATGAAATCAGATGCGGAGTCGTGATGATCAGCATGACAAAATTTATTGTTCTTCTTGCTGACTGAAACCAACACGAGCGATAGCCTCGCGAGGTCTCCATGAGGTCGCGAGGTCACTGCGATCTTGTAGAAGCCTCCGTGAGGTTGCGAGGTCGTGACGACCACGCAGAGGCCTCCCTGAGGTTGTGAGGCCACGACGACCTTGCGAAGGCCTACGCAAGGGTCACAAGGTTGTTGCGACCTTGTGGCAGCCTCACACCTGTTTTTTTTTTCTTCTTTTTTAATAATTTTTTATCCTTTCCTTTTCCAGTTAATTTTTTCGCCTTGACAAACAAAATACGAAGTACCTCTTTAAACATGTAGGAGATGGATTGTTAAGAAAAATAGAAAAAAATAATATATTTTACCTTTAAAAATGTATCGAAACATTATTAGTATGATACGATATGGTATTGAAACTATATTATTCCGGTCATAAACTGAAACTCCGACACGAATCAAAATTTTAAACCTTGGCAAAACCACTTTGGTGCCCCCTAACATTTGCCCTCTTGCAAGGTAGATCTTATCATCACCTCCATCTTTGCATCCGTCCTAATGGCAGACTTCCACATGATCCGTATCTTCTCTCATGAAAGTCTTGACTAAAAGCAATGACTCTGGCAATTTGATTATCACGATATTCTTTTTTTTTTTGACTAGGTAGAGATATTAGCCAACTTAGTTAACAGGTGTTTGAGCCAGATAAGCTCATGTTTCGTGAGAGCCATATCCATGTTTTTATCATCTACTTGACTTGACCATGACAATTGATTTGTTGCAACAAATCATGCTGTCTCTCATGAGAACACAATTGTCTACTGTGGATCACCTATCCATGGGAGAACCTTTCTGTTATACATCTATGTTTTCTGTAATCTAAAGATGGCCTAGATCACAACATAGGAGAAGCTATCTTAGAGAATTCCTAAGGTACCCAAGAATCATTACATTTGCCTTCTAATCATTATGATGCAAAAACTTGAGAAATTGAGTTATTGCATTCATAGAAAATAAAAATGTTAGGTCTGGTGACATTACCATAGTTCAATTTAACAATCAATCACCATTACTTCCTTGATACTAGAATAACTCTACCTATTTTGGTGTCAGTGTGGCATTCAGATCATAGGAGTGTTAATATGCTTAGCTCCTTGTGTTCCAACTTCAGAGTTCCTTTGCATGATTCATATTTGTTAATGTAGATTTTTTCCCTAGTTCCGTTCATTACCTATACTAACCTTAGCCTTTTTGCTTTTCTTCTAAATGGTGTCACTCTATGCCTACAAATACAATGCTGCAGCACTGAGAAGCCCATCTGGAAATCAGTGAGTGTATTGATGCATTATTTTGTTCTCACCATCATTATTTGACCAGATATTCCTTTGATGTTCAAAATAGTGTATGTTGATGTTTTCATTTTTGTTCATTTGTTAAAATGAATTAGATATCTTGTGCAATCATGCATGAAGATATGCCTAATCTCCTTAGCATATCTTCTAGAAATCAAAGAATTCAGTACCCAGAAGCACTCTGCAATATATCATTTTCATACACATTCCATATGTTAATATCTTGTTTGGATAATATCTTTTACTGCATAAATCTATAGTTTCCTGAATGCTGGACCTTTGAAAATTGTTTTACAATCTAGAGAGAGTAGAGAGCATTTTTTTTGTCAGGTGGCAGAAATTGGATTGTGTATCAATCCTTGTTACTGTAATGCTAACCATGGAAAAGAGAATCATAAATAAAATGCACATTTTTTTTAACCTTTCATTCCAGTTTGTTATTTAATATTTTAATGAAAAATTGAGAGAAATGCCATTTTATTATATGACACGATGGATGGTGATTATTTGCTATTTGCTAGTTCAACTGAAGGATTGGGCTTATTTAGATTTAGGACTTTGTTTCATGGTGTCGAATCTTGTTTCATACATGATTCAAAATAAATTTTGAAGAACACTTCTTTTTCCTCTGTCATAATCTTCTTGTAACCTTATATAATTGTCTTCTGATTTGTAGAAATTTTTCATTTTCTTTTTTTCCAAAGTAAAAGAATAAATTGAAATTGGAAATAAAATTTAAAAATATCTATTGTCATTTTTTCCAATACCATTGTATTCATAATTTTTTATACAGATGACAATCTTACCCAAAAATTAGAAAAAAGTTATTATAGAAATTTAAGAAAATAAAAAAATCAAGATAGCAATTATGTATAACCTAAACAATTATTTTCTACCCGATAGAAGTTTTCATTTCTTCATTGTAACATTTTCTGATTCTGGAACATTTTCCTTTTGTTAATTTCATAAGTAATCATTTATTATTAATATTTTTTAAAATTAAAATGCTGGTCATGGTATCTCATATTTTCTTTTGTTCTTATATCCATTCTAGGAAAAAAAGGTTCCGCTGGAAAGGGATGGACCTCATATAGCTCGTATATCTGTTTTTGAGGTATCTTGTACTTGGAACATTAATAGTGTTGCTTTTTTGTTCTTCTGTGGTTAACAATTCGTCTAATAGTATATTACTTCATATTAGTTGGTTTGATTTTCTAAGAACTTTTATTCCGTATATGCATTTTCATTTTTTGGATAATTAAATAATAATTCTTAAGTTTATCTCTTTCTAGTCTCCAGGAGTGCTTTCCATTTGCTATTCAACTTTTGTTCTGAAAATGGATATGCCTTTGATATATTTAATTTTTGATAGATTCAATTGCTTTGATAAGTGTAATATGTGAACCAACTTAAATTATTAGGTAGTTACCCTGATATGATTGTTGACATGGATATGCACGAGGGCTAGCAGTTGAGTACAAGAGATGGACATATAGGAAGTCACAGAATCAGCACAACCTGGAGGCAGTAACGTGGAGGCAGTTTCAGTTGAAGAAACAGTCAAATAGTGCTAATTAAGATGTAAAGTAGCATAGTAGTGGGACAATTATGCGCACAGTAGCAGGAGCCATCCATGTAAGTGGTAGTAGTCTTGGTGCTGTGTAGATAAGTGGTACTAATTTTTTTGTGTGTGAATACTGAGGAAAGCAAATGATTTATCTGTGTTAAAGTTTAAAATATCATTCCGTGTTGAAGAATAGGTCTATTTTTAAAGTTATATGGTTTCTATTGTGCCCATGCAACATATACACCCTTTAAAGTGTTCTGTCATTAACTACCATACCTATAAATATAAACATATTGCAATTTCAAATTCAATTTAATTAAAATTAAGACTAACAAGTTATAAAAATATAACAAAATCTCAATTAATTATTTTGACTTCTTAATAGCAAGATGAGTGTTATATATTTGATTCTTGTAGCATCCTTATGAGATGAATTCTATTATTTTCCAACTTATATTAAAGTACTGCTCCTACAATATTAGTATTTGAATTAATTTCTTCACATGTCCATCCTGTGGCTATCCCATATTTTTACTAGTTCGTCTCCTCCCCATGATCAATAGACGTAATCAATGGTTGAGTCATGAAAAAATTTATTTGCTATTGTGATTAGCACCTTCATGAATATTTTTCCTCTTGATCTCCCTTTTCTATGGTGGTTGGTTTTAAATAGCACTGGTCAAGATAGACTTGTCTTAGTTGGTGCTACTGAAAATATGTCAACATGAGCATTACAGTGACATTTACCCACATTGTCATGTATTAGTATTGGTCATTAATCAAAATGATATTTTCTGGTCGCGCCCATTGATCTTGATTGGATCTTGAAATCATGTTATATATATAGATATATACTTTTCATTGTGTAAATAATGTTTATTATATTTTAGGTTCTTAAAATTCTTGTTTTTTAATCATCTTGTGAAGATTGTGTTTTCTCGAATGAAGCATCACTTTTCCTCGCATAATAGGTCAATGGGAGAAACGATTTTTGTTCAGCATCTACCTACTCGAAGGGCAACGTTGATTCTTTGTTGTTGATGCATGGGCCTCAATAACCCAGCACTGATCTTACAATCAAACACTTAGCATCTTGGTACAAAGCTAGCATGGAAGATTCAGTACATCAATTAGTATTAATAGCCCTTCATTAAGTCTTGTAAAGATTTGAGTACAAGACACACAACAATTTTAGGAGCTCTCGCATTGGCTGATCGTTGGCAAGGGAAAATGTGGATTCTTGCAGTAGTGGGCAGACCATGGATGACAACAACGATCCACTCCATCACATCATGGTAGCTACAATGGATTGTATGCATGAGATTTGACCACAAGGATCCACACGTTAGAGAAGACTTACGGTAATTGGTATAATACCAAACTTTTCTAAGCTAGAATTTGTTTATTATAATGGGGCAAAGGGCCAAACTAGATTAATAGGTATGAGCATTCTTTAGGCATCATAGGACACCTAAACACTATTAGGTGGATATAGCCTCACTCCATTTGTGGATGATGCTGAACTATGGTTATCAAGCTAGTTGTCGGCCGCCTCAACCTCAAATGGAAGTAGTTTAAGAATAACTATCACCTACAATTTGGAGGAGTAGCAAGGTAGGCAAACTATCTAAACTATGCCAAAGTAGCTTAAGCCAAACTCTTAGAGCAACTTTAAAAGTTCTCGTCATGGTTTGTATCTTTGTAAATGGTCTCTTCCCTTATTTAGAGGTGGAGATTAATCGACATCAACCAAATAACCACACTAAAGCCTAGAACTTAGCATGTCCAATTGAACGCAAGAGATATCCCATGAGCAATTATATGATTGGTCCTTGAGCAAACACAAGAGAGGCACTAACATAAATGATACACCAGATGGCATCGAGCTCACATTTGACCACTATCAAGTGCCTCACTCGCGCTAAGATGGTGAAAGCAGCACGATGAGTGAAAGGATTGCTTTATAACTCTGATGAGCTATATGATAACCCAATGAAGCTATTTTGGTCAAAAGAAATGGATGATTGTGAGGAAAAATATAAGTTAGATCCTCAAGATGAACCAACAATATCCTCATCAGGAGAAAAATCTCCACATGATGCAACCCTAGCACAATTAGGAGTTACGTGAGGGTACTCATTGATTTAAGAAGTATCATAATTTCTTCAGTCCAATGGTGGCATCCCTATAGATTAAAATTTTGTATAGTGCTGTTTTGCACTGTCAAAATGTATCATTCTATTCAATATTTGGCACACATCACAGGGCGACACAAAGTTAAACCATTGTATTGCCCATGTTGGAACAATGTTGCTTGTGCTGTGTAGGATCAATAGGTATTGAGCTTTATCATAGCCGATCACTGTAGAAAGTGTTAGTGCAATTCAACCTCAAGTGATTTGGAGGTTTTGATGTTTTGGGTAAAGAGTTTAAGTTAGGATCATATTTGTGTTTGATATGTGTACGAAGTCATATAGGATTTAATCCAGATACACATGGAGACTTAGCATGGTCAAAGCTATTAGTAACTCGACGCTCGAGGTGTATGGAGATTAGAGAAGGATGATATGAGACATCCAAGGAAACGAGAAGCATTAGAGTATATTTGAGTCGAAGGAGGTGGATTACATGTGAAGGATGGTATGTTGAGTGAGCCAAGGACTTAGGTGTATCCAAGGACGAGTTGTTTAACAAGAGATGATCTCCAAGCAAGGTAAAACTCCTAGTGAATTAAGAATTGGAGAGGTAGATCTAAATTTAGGCTGGCTCAACCTTTAGAAAGGTTGTAGTCGATGATCCAATTGACAGAAGGGTGCCTTTAGTAGACTGGTAGTTGAGTTGACTAAGTAGTTGACTTAAGTACTTTAATGAGTGAACAAAATATTTTTGTTCAGGGCTGTTTTTGGTGTCAGTTAACTACTGAGAGGTTAGTCGATTAATGGTCACTAAGTCAATCAGAGAATTAACTCAAGTTGATTAGCTACCGAATAAAATGTTTCACTTCGTGGCTAGTGAATAGAATGTTTTTGTTCGTGACTAACTTGACTGGATAGTCGACTATATATAGTCAATCGTTGCTACAATAAAAAAGTTGGAGAGAGCTGTCGATGAGAAAAAACTATGCGACTATGATCGGATGGCTTAACACTTATAGTGTGCATCAATTGATGGTGATTCTAATATAACAGAATGGTTATAAACAAGAGAAGATGGATTAAGGCCTATAAAAAAGTGTCATGGAGGAGATTCGAAGGCTAATGTTCCCAACTCAATTTCTAATGTTCTGAGCCTTATTGTGCACGTCTTCTCCTATTATGCTTCAAATTGTAATCATCTAAGAGCTTATAAGAGGTTTCTTCATCTCCAGAAGTTGTTTGAGAGGAGGAAATATAGTGGTTCATTATGTAGAGTAAGCCATAGAGCAGGAACGAGGGTTTTGAATCATATTAAATTCGTATATTAGCTTCCTTGTCTCTTATATTTTTATTTCCATTGCATATTGCTTTGAATTAACCTTGCTAAATCTTTGGCAAGATTCTTTAAGTGTTAAATTGCAGGTATGTTCGCTATTCTCCCCCTCTAGCTACTCTCCCCATCTCACTAACTAATTCTAACAAGTGGTATTAGAGTTAGGAAGTTTTGAAAAACTTAACCGCTAATCAAGCAAGGTGCTACATAGATTTATGGGAATTTTAGTTCATGGAAGAGGAAGATGATGCTATATTTCTAACTCAAAATTGACAAGACAATAGTTGTTAAAAGGTTATGATTTTCCTTTTAATAATGATGGAGAAATGTTGTCATTATCTAGGTTGACAAAGAAACAAAGAGAAGAACTTGTTTCGAACACCAAAGCAAAATTAACACTTGCTAATGCTCTCTCTAATAAAATAATGAACAATATTGGAAAATACTCAAATGCTAAGGAATTATGTAAAAGGTAATTGCAATGCATGAAGGATCCCCTATAGACTCAATTGAGCAACTTTAAGACGCTAAAAGAGAAACTGTGGCTTAAATGCATTCAAGATACAAGGAGATCATGCACCAACTCATTGGCATTGGTGAAGAAATTTCGAATCGGGATCTTCTTGCAATGCACTCAACAAATTCCCATGAACTTCATATTGGAGTTTAATGGTAAATGACTACTATCCCATGAGAAATCTCAATGTAAGTACTCTTGATAATTTATTCTAAAAAATGGAGCTTCATGTGTTTAGGAATCCAAGGTTGAGAAGGAGGAAGTCTACAAGTTAAGAGACCTTCAATAAAGTACTCTTGATAGGTTATTTTTGAAAATGGAGCTTCATGTGTCTAGGAATCTGAGGTTGAGAAGGAGGAAGCCTTCAAGTTAAGAGACCTCACATTTATTGGGAAGAGACAAGAGACGAAGAAATCGTCATCCTCGAGCTCTGATGGATTCACAGTGGTGGAGGATAGTGATAAAGAGGCTTGTATGACAAGTAAGTTAAGAATAAATTGAGCAGAACAACTTGAAGGAGTACCTAAGGAAGAAAGGGAAAAGAGTAGAAAGGAAGAAAGTGCTACACTTGTCAATAGAAAGGCTATGTGAGGTACCAATGGCAATTGATGGTGGATTCTCCTTAACCTCATCTGAAGAAGAAAAGGAGAGGTTGAATCAAGAGGAGCAAGAGGCTATAACTCGGACCATTTGGTAAATGAGGTAAATTCCTCTTTTGAAGAAGATTTAATAGAGCTTATTAATTCTTCGAATAAGTTTTTGGATAGATGTGAAAGGAAAAATAAGAGATTTGTTATAGATTATATAAAAATAAGAAATATGGGGATACAATTTACTTTAATTATAGGGATTTGATTAAGTCTAGATACATTATATATATATATATATATATATATATGTATGTATGTATGAGATTGATAAATAAAATTATTAACATACTTTTTATTCTAAAATTTCTTAATATGGTATCAGAGCAAACCTTAGCCATCATCCCAAACCCTAGCCATCATTCCAAACCCTAACTTTCTCTTCTCTTCCATTATTGATTGATGGTGACAACTCTTCTCTTGCATTAGCCGCCTTCGACCTAGATCGTCAATCGCCGATCCGTCATCGCCCAAATTCTAGTAATTGGAATCTTTGCGCGTAAGCCACATGCGCCATTATGAGTTTTCTGGTCTGGTCCCACGAGTCGTTGTGTGAAAGCGCGTTCATTATCGAAAATCTCTTCGGTTGTCACTATTTTGTTCGCCTTGCTTCATACAACATCTTCGCATACCTGATTGAGTCAATATCTATTCAGGTGTGATATTTTTTTGTGCAATAGGTTCAGAGTTTCTTTGGTATTTCAAATTTAGCTCTCTGTTTTCTTGTGTTCTTGCTGCTCTTTGGTGATATTATTGAGAAGAAGTTTGTCATGATCTCTGCCTATGAATATGTGAAATTTTTTTGGTACCAAGAATCGTTAAAATCTTCATCTACACTAATTACTACCATCGCCGAGTTAGGTAAAACCAAATACATGTCTTATTTCTTCGTCCTCCAAATAAGTCATTGATTTTGGTGCCACAGATCATATGATAGGTAATTCTAATTTGTTCTTTACTTTTCAGTCACATACCTCTACTTCTACTACTAATTTTGCAGATGGGTCCACTAACCTATATTGGGCGGTTAAGTTTTCATGATGATCTTGCAATCTTTATAAATTTTTGTATTCCTCTTCTTAACTAAAAGAAAGTCAATTTGTGACTTATTGTTCCCACTTTTAAATGTAACAAGATGTTTTTCTCTCTTCTTGAAAAACATATTAGCTATTATAAGTTTATATGCTATTGCGAAATCCAATATAACTTTTTATTCTTCATTTCTTGGTTAAAACCTGCCCTCATGTACCATATCATATTTCTCATTTCTTACTCTTATATGCTCATTTAGAGCTCCTCTTATTAAAGTTATCTCATTTAATTTTTTTGCACTACCTCATCTGGGTCTTCCTAAAACCTAACCTATGTTTGGTTTCTTCATCTAATCCTACTTGGGGTGTATATATGTTAATTATATTAATATTTTCTTTTTCTATCATTATCTTAAATTAGCCTATCCCACCTTGAGGGATAAGGCTTGGTTGTTGTATCATTATCTTAAGAGTTATAATCTTATCTCTCTTTTTAATTACTATTACTTCATCCCTTAGCGAACTATCCACAATAATGCCTACTTCATTTTTCATTTTACTCCAATGTCTACTTCATTTCTCATTTTACTCCTCATGTACCATTACTTAAAATGTGAGTTCTTTATCATCATTGCCTTCTCTCCTACCCATTTCATCTCTTGTAAGCACAAAACATAAGTTCTTCATCATCGCATCTACTACCTCTATTGCTTTGTTTGTGAGCGTTCCTACATTCCATATTCTAAATTTAAGATGATCGATATTCCTATAAGGTCGTTCATATCCAACTTAGGGTGTGAACTTTTGCATTTTTAACACTATACCTAAGTTTTTATAGAGATATAGCGGTCCTTGTTAAGACAACGCGTTTCTTCAAGGGAACAATCTACCAATAATACAATAGTTTTATGGATCCATACATAACATTTGTCTTTGTTTAACGTTGTCTGACAACCTAATACAAACCTTCCTCTTTTATCCGAGCTTAGGATTGGCCATGACGGAGTTATCTAATTAGTTAGTAAGAGATTTTTTTTTTCAATATTTTTAATTTGTCCATTTAATTAGAGATTACAATCTTATCTAATTAATTATCAACGGATTTAATTTTGAAAATTATAAAAAATTATAAACCTTTTAATATTTTATAATTGTTGTAAAATTAACTCTAAAATCATATTTCACTCTAAATTAATTTCTATAGGATTTATAAAATTATTTTTATTTAAAATAAAGTAAAAATACTTAATTCTTAATTAATTGCTAATTTAATCCGTCAAATAAACATTGCATAAATTAACGATTAATTTTGTAATTCTTCTCTCTTCTTTTAATTAGATAAGTTAAATCTTAATTTATCCCAATTAAAATTTTAATTAATTAATAATTAGTTATTTAATTAATTGAGCATAATAATTATCCACTACTCTTCCTTATACTATATCTTTCATATGCTCAAAGATTATGATTTATATGTGTGACTACATAGGCTCTTAATATACTAACAGTGTCATCAAACTTTTTGATTCCACATGAATATGCTCTTTTCTCTTGGCTGAGCTCTAGCATAGCATTAGACCAAAATTCACTATTAAGTCCCATGCAAAGGGCCGCTGTGCTGGGCGAAGCCCTCGTAATTTACCTTTCTTTCAGATCGCATGGGGCAGTCTTGGAGGGCCCCCGGGGTGAGGGTTATCACCTTTTGCTGCAATGATGTTTCCTATGGACTTGTGATAATGTTTGTCATACTAGGACATATCTAGTATTTATTTGAAATAGCTATGATCTATTTGAAGGAATATCAACTTGAAAATTATTATCAATTGTATTCCATTATGGACAGGGTTAATCCAAATGGTCACTAATCAAATCGGCCATGTCAAATAATCTCCTGTTTACCAAAAGTAATGCCCTGCCTTGATTACTGTATATCCATAAGGTTGCTACATATCTTCCCGATATACAATGCTTTCAAGGGAAATATGTTGGATCTCTTATAAGATGAGTAGTATCCTTAAGTTTAAAGAGCGTTTGTACCTAAATGCGTGAGACCCAATAAGCACTAAGTAACATATCAAATCAATTTCTATAGTAAGTCACGTTTAATGGATGGGTTATTTGCAACATACCCATTGTCATGTTTACATTTTAATCATCCATTCTATTAGGAATCCATCCATACCCTCACATTTACATTTTAACCATTACAAATTCATCAAGGTGAAATAAGCATTTATCTTGATAGATATGTATAGGTCAAAATACAAGGATGAGACCACCAACGTACTACTACGACTCATGAACTCATCCATATCTCATTTCTAATTTTGGACATGTGTAGATCCATCACGGTGACCATCTTGATAGAGCTAGGGAGGTGTGATGGCAGATGTGAGGCTACTAGCGTGCTCGTGGTGTGCCTAGGAACCCATCAATGCCCCTATTCTTCTATTCCTATCTCTCGATGTCTATCGAATAAAAAGGAATTGTTTTTTAGGGGGAAATAGAAATATCCAAAAAAATACAAATTGTATCTGATGAGGTGCAATGAGAATATTTTTTAACCTCTAAATATAGGAAAGAATCACCGGTAGAGAAGGAGAGGGGTCACCAATTATTGGTAAAAAGTGGGAAAGGTTATGGTGTGGGTGTGTGGTGGTGGT
>JBBUKS010216771.1:0-22750 GCA_038050645.1 Hedychium gardnerianum
CACACATAAGTCTAACTCTAACCTATTTGTCATTCATCAACACTCAGGTTTGACCATTAGTGCAACTTGCACCAACATCAACAATACAAGTTTGTTTTTTTGAACCCCAATATATGGCTCCACCATTAATTCTGAATATTCACCCACTTGTAGATGTATGATCTTTTGAATCAGATATCCAATTAGCATCTGTATATCCTTCTAGAACTTAAGGATATCGTGGATAATGTATATCATAATTCATAGTGTGTCTTAAGTACTTCAATACTTGATAAATTGCATTCCAATGCAATTGACTAGGATTGTTGGTATACCTACTCAATTTTCCAATTGCAAATGCAATATCAGGTCTAGTCGATATCATTGCATACATTAGGGAACTGATAACCCTGCCATATTCTAGTTGGTTAACTGTCCTTCCTGTATTAGGATACAGTTTAATACAAGAATCAAAAGGTGTTTTAACTATCTTACAATCAAAATGGTCAAACTTTCTCAATATTTTTCAATGTAATGAGATTGTAAAAGAACAAGTTCTTTCCTCAAGATATTTATGCCCAAGATCATGTTTGCTTATCCACATAAAGACAAATAATAACACCTTCATTATTGTTAAACTTACTATACACATATTTGTCGCATTCATGAATTTTAAATCCATTAGCAATTATCACTTGATCAAAAATTTTATGTCATTGTTTAGGAGCTTGTTTAAGTCCATATAATGACTTAACCAATTTACACACTTTATGCTCTTGTCTAGGCATACTGGACCTTTCTGTTTGTTCCATATAGATCTCCTCATCTAGCTTTCCATTAAGAAAAGCTATTTTTACATTCATTTGATGTATCTCAAGATGATAAATTGATGTTAATGCAATCAAGGTTCTAATAGTAGCAAACCTAACAATGAGTGCATAGGTATCAAAATAGTCTAGGTCTTCCTTTTGTTTAAAACCCTTTGCTACTAACCTTGCCTTGAACTTGTCTATAGTTCCATCAATTTTCATCTTCTTTTTAAAGATCCATTTACAACTGATTGGTTTTGAATCATGTGGAAGATCAACCAATTTTCACGTTTTATTTCATATAATAGACTCCATCTCATTATTAATTGTTTTTTTTTCTAGAATGCAACATCCCTAGACTTCATTGCTTCTTCCTATGTTTTGGGATCAGATTCCATTGAATCAGATATGGTTATCTGTTTCACATTTGAATCCCTAGTTCCCTCCAAAAGATGCATAAGGAAGTCAAGTCCAAAGGATTGATCCTTTCAAACCCTTTTACTTCTCCTTAATTCAAGAGGATCAACATCAACATTTGCATGAATAATTGCTTCATTACTGACTATTAGTGCACTAGTAGTAGAATCATGAGGAATTTCAGAATCTAAGGCTTTAGTTATAGTAGAAAATCTATTCTCAAAAAATATAACATTACGTGATTCAAATATCACATTGACAGAAATAGAATTGTTGGGTTCAATAATAAAGAACCTATATGCCTTACTATGCTCAACATAACCCAAGAAGATGCACTCGGTGCCCTTCTCTCCTAACTTTCTCACTTTTGGTTCAGGAAGTCTAACAATAGCTTGACATCCCCAAACTCATAAGTAAGATAGATTAGGCTTGCGTTTCTTCCATAATTATGTGGGATGACTTTGTTTCCTTTAAAAGGAACATGATTTAGAATATGACATGCAATCATTATTGCTTCATCCCAATAATCCTTAGTTGTGAATTACTCAACATAGTATTCACCATTTCAATAAGAGTTCTATTTTTTCTTTCTATCATTCCATTTTGTTGAGGAGTATATGCAGAAGATCTTTCATGCACAATGCCCATATATTCGTAATATTTAGGAAAGTGATATTCACCTCCTCTATCACTTCTAAGACATTTAATCTTAGAATTACATAGATTTTCTACTTCGTCCTTATAAATTTTAAGTTTATCCAATATTTCATCCTTAGTACTCATTAAATAGACATAATAATATCTAGAAAAATCATCTATAAATGTAACAAAATAACATTTTCCTCCCCTAGTAGGTGTAGCATGTAAATCACATACATCACTATGTATAATTCCAATATAGAATTAGTTCTTTTTATACTAGGAAATGGAGTTTTAGTTATTTTATTTTGCATGCATACTTTGTATTGTTCTAGCATATCATCCTTACATTTTGGTATTAAACTAAAACTACTCATGTCATGCATTTTTCTAGAATTAACATGTCCTAGAAAATGCCATAAATTAAATGAGTCAACCATATAAGAAGAAACAACAGTTTTATTTATATTCATCTTGAACATTCCATCGTACACTAACAAATACACCTCCTTTAAGGATGGTTACAAAATCAGATTCAATGACAATTTTGAAGCCATACTTCTAAGTATGCTTCCAAAAACAAGGTTCCTCCTAAATTCAAGAACATGATACACATTAGTCAACATAAGTGTCTTCCCTAAAGTAGACTCCAATTTGACAATACCAATTCCTTTAACGGTTGTCATAGAGTGGTTTCCCATATAGATAATTATCTCTTCTTCCACTGGTGAATATATAGAGAATTGATTTTGATTGATACAAATGTACTTTGTAGCACCAGTATCAATCCACCAATCTTGGGAATCCTCAACCAAACATGCCTCTATGATCATCGCCACATACTCAAGCTCTTCCGCTTGATTTTGTTTCTTCAAAATACTACATTCTCTTTTGTAGTGCCCTGGTTTACCACAATGATAGCAGTTGCCTTTTCTCTTTTGGTTCTTGAAATTCTGTTTGTTGTCATTAACTTTCTTTTTTTATTTTTAGAGGAGTTACCATTATTATTGTTCCTCTGATTTTTGACTTCCTCCATCATAAGCACCTTAGAGGGCTATTCCTTCGAATTGTTAGCATGAAAATCTTCCTCAATATGAAGATGGCTAGCCAATTCTTCTAGAGACAAGTCCTCCTTTTTATGCTTGAGATTATTTTTATAATTTTTCCATGAATTAAGAAGTTTGTCAATCACGGAAGACACGACAAGAAATTCATCCACACGCATTCCATGTGGTGCAAATTGATTATAAATGTGTATGACTCCATGGAATTGCTCAATAATTTTTCTAGCGTCGAGCATGTGATATTGAAAAAAAAATGGAAACCAGAAATTTCTTATGTGTAGCATCTTCAAATTGATACTTAGCTTCAAGTAAGTCACATATTTCCTTTGTGATTTGCTTGTTGTAGTATAGGTCGAACAAAGCATCAGTCATTGCATTGCATATATGCCCCTTGCACACATAATCATCTTGATCCCATTTTTATCTTGCCTTTGTTTGTACCCCCCAGTTTCATTTTCATTTTCCACTAGTTTCGGTGTGGTAAGAACACATACCACATTTAGCGAAGTGAGTAGGAAATTAATGCAATTTCTTTTGCCAAAGTCGAAAGTTTTCTCCATCGAATCTTTCCAACTTGACAAAATCCGCAGTAAAGTTATGAATCAAATTTCCTTGAGAAGCCATAAATGGTTTCTTAAGATTGTTGGTTGAAAAACTTGGTCGATTCTGCATCTATCAGCAAACTATTGTTGTTGTTGTCGATTGTTGCAAGATTTTGCTTCTTCAATTCTTCTCTTGTTAGGGAACTGTTGCCATCGAGGAACTCCGTAAATCCTTCAATAAATTAGAAAACGAATCCAAAGCACGTACACTCACTTTCCTTAAGAAACTATTTGCTTCCACCGAGGTGATGCACTTGGACTAAGCAAATGTTCCTTTAGGATACAATGAATTCCTTAATAATGCTTTTTTTTTCAAAATGAATGCTTGAAAACAACCCCCAATACATTAGATTTATTCAAACTCGATGATTGAATGTTTGTATATTGTTACTATAGTATAACAATATACAAACAACACTTTAAAAAGCAAGTAACTTTGAGTGGAAAGATTTTTGTTATGAAGATGATGGAGTGTTTGTGCAGAATGGAGTTTTATAGTGTTCAAATCATTCTCTATGATAAAACATGCCTTTTGGATCACAACCTTTCATTCAAACATCAAAAGATACCAATACATAAAAGGACACAATTGAATAGACACAACTGTTTTGGTTCCTTATTCCTTCCATTCTTTTCCATTTTATGGAAATCACCAATAGTATATTCACGCGGAAGAAGCTCAACGTGCTAGAAAGAGTGATGTAGATGCTTCGGGACCTCCATTTCCTCGTCAAGAGAGATGAGCTTCAAAATCGCCTCCTCGTAATCAGGTACCACGACCTTTCTTTAATCATGCTCCTAAAAGGGCTAGAGGAGTTCAAGTGTTGGAGGAATGTCCAACACCCATTCTGGTGCCGCCTAGGCCAAAATGTCCACCACAAGAGACGAGGCCTTTTTGTGCTTTTCATCAGACATATGGTCATTCTATAAGGTCTTATCACGGGCTTTTAGAAGAAATTAACAAGGTTGTGAGTTATCACCAACAAGCCCGATCTCCCCCAAGGGGTAGTCGAAGGTCTCCTGCCAAGTGTCCTCAACCCATTGAGCTTTGAGATAGTCCCAAAAGAGAGGAGTGTTGGTGCAAGAAGCATCATACGATCGAACCTAAATTTTAATGTTGGCAAAGAGTTAAAAGTTAAGTATGTTTGAGGTTTGATGTGCTTATCAAGTTTGTAGAAAAAACCCTAGTTGAGGGTAGGCAAGGAAGTTCTAGTTAAAGGGACTAGGCAAGGAAGTCCTGATTGAAGGGACTGGTAGGAAGTCCATGCAGATCAAGGACATCGGACAGGAAGCTCTGAGGGTTGAGGACACCAGGAAGGAAGCTCTGGGGGTCAAGGACACCAAGAAGGAAGACTAGACGAGGACGAGTCGAGGATCGGAGGTCTAACGAAAAGTCCCGAGGGTCAAGATCAAGTTGAGCAAAAGTCAAAATAGGTCGGGTAGACCAAGATTTGGCACTAGATAAACTCTCTCGAGTGAAGTGGTGAGGACGTGCTCTCAGTAAGAGAGAAGTGGACATTGGTCCAACCTAAGGTTTCACGGGAGACCTGAAGTTGAGACTAGACAAATTAAAAAGTTGTCAATCATAATGTTATTAGCTTGTGCTAACACTGTGATGTAGGAAGCTATTATTGGGAGCGCCTGGAGAGGATCCAAGTGACCAAAAGTTCGGGCGCCCCAAGTGGATCCAAGTGCCCTAATGGTTTACAATTCAGCCCATGTTTGGATGAGGTGGCACGCCCTGATTGGGCGGTGCATATCAACATCCAGGCACCTAGGAGGGATCCAAGCGCTCGGGAAGGGATAAAACTGCGATGGAAGAGGTCAGATAAAGCTTCGTTAGGATGGTGCCACATCAGTAGTCCAGGCGCCCAGAGATGGCTAAGTCACTAAGGGAGTTGGATCAGATAAGCCAAGGTGAAGGCACCTTGAGCTAATCCAGGCGCCTGGAGTCATCTATAAAAGGAGGTCTCGACTAGAGCCTCACATAAGGAAATCCACGTGCTCTACTACGCTTTCTAGACGTCGAAACACTATGTCTCATTCCTGCTCTCAAGCTTCAATGGCGCAACAACGTCGCGCCACTGCTATGAGCTCAAACGAGACTAGCATTTGGTAATGCTTAATTGTTACACTACATTCTTGTAATCATATCTTTTTGTACTGATTTATTCTAAGGGTCGGTAAAATTGTTACTGAACCCTATCATTGTAAAAGAAATGAATCTTCCTCTCATTTGAGAAGAAGGTTAATAGTGATTGCCCATTGAAAGCGGTCAAAGTGACTGTGGGCCTTGGAGTAGTAGCCACGGGGCTGCAAATCAAGTAAAATCACCATGTCTTCTTCTATTCTATCCTTAGTTTTTCCACTGCATTACTTTTATTTCGAACAAATTATGAATGCGTACGAAGCACGATATTCAGCCCCCCTCTAGTGCTTTTTCGATCCAACAATTTGTATCAGAGCGGGGTGCTTAAAATTGGTGCAAACGCCAATCAAGATTATTTGTTTTCTTTGTTCGTTTTCAGTTTTTCGCTTTTAGTCAGAATTGGTGCACTCACCTCTTCTGATTTTTTTTTTGATTTTTTGAAATTGCTCGAAATTGGTGCAACACCACTCGAGCCATTTTTCATGTTTTTATTCCTTCCTCACTACTAATCCAAAATCAAGTCTTGGAACATTCGTCTCTCATTTTTTTTATTCAAGATTCTAAATGGCATACCAAGAGGGTTACAGCACAGCTCGTTCTTCACTCTTCACTAGAGATGACTTCCATTACTGGAAGAGCTATATGAAATTCCACTTGATGACTCAGGTGGACATGTGAATCTCAATCCACACCAGGTTCACCCTACCTAATAAACTAGACGAAAGTCCACTGGGTTGCGAGGACTGGAATCTAGTCTTAAAAAAGCAAGTAGAAGCCGACACCAAAGTAACTCAGACTCTCTAATGTGATTTGACCAAGGAGAAGCTCAGTCGAGTCGACCCTTTCATCAACGCACAAGATCTGTGAAACAAGTTAATTAAACTCCATGAAGGGACATCTGACACTAAGGTAAACAAAAGAGATTGAACTCCATGAGCAGACTAATGTAAGTCAAACTGAGAAAGGGATTGCTTTGCTTGCAGGATAACAAAAGGAGAACAAGGAAAAATCAAAAGTCGAATCACAATCCGAGGAGTCTGAATCTGACGACAATGACGAGACCATCACCGAATAAGTCAACCTTGTCTGAAAATTGGTAAAGAAGAAAGGGGGTTCAGCACACATGAAATCAAGAAGGTAATATGGAGCAAGAAGGATGGATCGAATCAAACCTTTACTCAGAAGTCTGATTCCACCTGCTACAAGTGCAACCAAAAGGGATACTTCAAAGTCGATTGTCCCAAATTGAAAAAGAAGAACAATCGGATGAAGAAGGTTCTAAAGGCTACATGGGATGATTCTTCATCCTCCAAAGAAGAAGAAGAAAAGCAACACAGCCACCTGGCAATGATGGTTAGAATCGAGTCTGAGTCTGAAATCGAGTCCGAATCCGAAGCCGAGTCAGAATCAAGACACGGATCTGTATCGATTTTCGAAGGGCCTAACCCCAATGTAAGTTCAAATGTGGAATCTAATTTGTTTAGTGTAATTACTTATCTAACTCACAAATTAGAAAAATCCAACGTCCAGGTCAAATCACTCCTAAAGGAGGTCGAACTTCTCAAGGAGCAGACTAACCCAACTTTCGTAACCGATCAAGTTAAGGTCAGAACCTCAACTCAAGTCCAACAACTTGAGGAAGAAAAATTCTAATTTGAAAGGTCAAGTTACAAAACTTAAAGGTTTATTGGAAAAGTTCGCAATCGGATCCAAGGGCCTAGATATGCTTCTTGGGTCTCAGCGAGACGTGTACAATCGAACCGAACTTGTATTCAAAGCAGAGTACAATCAAAACAAATCATTCACGTCCTTAGTTAATCGAAACAACCTAGAATCCAAGCATGGGTTCGTAAAATCGATTTGATTAATCAAGTTGAAATGAACGAGTATTGGGTCCCTCAAGATCATGTACATATTGTGGATAAACCTTATCTGAGTCATGCTCGAGAGGGAGCCAATTGGAAAAAGATTTTCATTATTAGATAAATTAATTGCGTGTTTATTTCTTTTTATGTGTGCTTAACTTTTATTCTTGTCTAATTTAGAATGGTTAGATAATGACATAGGCTTTATTCACACTTGCCACATAGTACCAGGGTGGAGCAAGATGATAGTACATTAGGAAATCTTGGTCTAGGTAGTTAGGTGAGGTAAGGAGTACCCTACCTAGTCAGCTTAGCCAAATGGAACTAACTGAAGCTAGATCACCACATCGTAGACTAGTTAGACAAGAGTTTCTCAATTGATTAACTAAGTGTTCAATTTCATGAATCAATTTTGTCTTAGAAAGTGATCATTGCTCCGATACCCAAGAAGGCCTCTGTGTCTTGCCACGGCCTGGAAGCTGAAATCTGAAATATGCACTTAGTTAGTTGGTCAACGATTAAACTTAAATCTAACACAATGTCAAGCAATCCTTAAAACTCAAACTAAACTACTAATGAAAAAATTGACAACCATCTCACAAACTCTATAAGGTACCTTGATTGAAAATCTAGAAATGGATGAGAAGGATCTAGGATTTAATTAAAAATTAATTAATCTAACGAATTCAATTAATACTTGATCAATCCGAAGTTAACTAAATTAATATAATTAATATAATTAATCTTAATTAAATAAATAACTTAATTATTAACTTAATTAAATAAACTTAAGTATTAACTTAATTAAATAAACTTAAATATTACTTAATTAAATAACTTAACCTAATTATTAACCTAACTAAACTAATAATCAAACTAAACTTAAATAATTAAAAGTTAATTCAACTTAATAAAAAATTTAAAATCCAAAATTAACTTAATTCAAACTTAATTCAGAATTAAACTTAAATAGATTAAACTTGAAATTAACTTAAACTTAATTTAACCTTAACAATATAAACTAATTAATTAACCTAAAATTAACATAAATTAATCCAAAATTAAATCAAATAATTAATCTAATTAACTTAATTAATCAACTTAAACCAATTAATCTAATTAACTTAATTAATCAACTTAAACCAATTAATCTAATTAACTTGAACTAATTAATTTAATTTAATAAATTAATCAACTTAACTTAATTAATCTAATCAATTTAACTTAAAGTAATTAAATCAAAACTTAATAAAATCTATATCATTTGGGTTAAGCTAAAAGAGCCCAGACATTTCATTAAGGACTAATTTTAAGATGTTTATTTTAAATACTTTTTTTTTCCTTTCCTTTTTCCATGCTTAGATCATAAGGACAAAAAAAAAATATTTTTTTTACGTTTTACTTAATTTTTTTTAAAAATAAAATAAATAAATAAATTGAAAAACTCTCTTTTTACTTAATTTTTTTAAAAAAAATATTTTTGCAAAATTCCTCTTTACTTGAAATGTTTTCCTTAACTCCTTTACAAATGTTTTTGAGGATTTTTTTTTTACAATCTATTTTTGACTTAAACCCAAATTTGATGTTTGAGAAAGGGGGAAAAAAGAAAAAGTTAAGTAAAATATCCTTCATAACATAAATACCCTATGCATAAATTCAGGGGGAGAGATTAATTTAAGGGGGAGAAGGAAAAAGTACTTTAAGTGTCTTATACTTATTGTGAAGTCTAATTTTTTTTTTCTGCACTTAAACACTCTTTTTTTGTACTTAAAATTTTTTTACTATCCCTCATTTATTTTAAATGTTATATTTTTACTTAACTTTAATCATGTTGTCAATAATCAAAAAGGGGGAGATTGTTGGTGAAAGAAGCACCATACGATCGAACCTAAGTTTTGATGTTGACAAAGGGTTAAAAGTTAAGTATGTCTGAGGTTTGATGTGCTTATCAAGTTTGCAGGAAAGCCCTAGTTGAGGCTAGGCAAAGAAATCCTGATTAGAGGGACTAAGCAAGGAAGTCTTTATCGGAGGGACTGGACAGGAAGTCTTGACAAATCGAGAATATTGGGAAGGAAGTCCTGGTGGTCAAGGACACCAAGCAGGAAGACTAGGCAGGTCAAGGACCGAAAGTCTAGCGAAAAGTCCCGAGGGTCAAGATTAAGCTGGGCAAAAGTCCAAACAGGTCGGGTGGACTAAGGTTTGACACTAGGTAAACTCTCCCAAGTGGAGTGGTAAGGACCGCTCTCGGTAAGAGAGCAGTAGGCATTGGTCCAACCTAAGATTTCACAGGAGACCTCAAGTTGAGAATAGACAGCTTAGAAAATTATCGATCATAATGTTATTTTCTTGTGCTAATACTGTGATACAGGAAGCTATTATTGGGAGTTGGCCGAAAATAGGGAACTCCGGGCACCCGGAGAGGATCCAAGCGACGAAAGTCCAGGTGCCCTGAGTGGATCCAGGCTCCCTGATGGTTTGAAATACAGCCTGCGTCTAGATGAGGTGGCACGCCCTGTTTGGGCGATGCATGTCAACATCCAAGCACCCAGGAGGGATCCAAGTTCCCTAGAAGGGATAGAGCTGCGACAGAAGAGGTCGGATAAAGTTTTGCCCAGATGGTGTCACGTCAGTAATCCAAGTGCCCGAAAGGGATCCAGGTGCCCGGAGATGGCTAAGTCACTGAGGGAGTTGGATCGGATAAGCCAAGGTGGAGGCGCCTGAAGCTGATCCAAGCACTCAGAGTTAGCTATAAAAGGAGGTCTCGACCAGAGCCTCACATAAGGAAATCCATGTGCTCTACTACACTTTCTAGACATCGAAACACTATGCCTCATTTCTGCGCTCAATCTTCAACAACGCAACAACTCCGCGATGCCACTACAAGCGCAAACGAGCCTAGCATTTGGTAACACTCCATTGTTGCATTACATTCTTGTAATCGTTTCTTTTTTGTACTGATTTATTCTAAGGGTCGGTAAGATTGTTACCAAACTCTATCATTGTAAAAGAAACAAACCTTCCTCTCTTTTGAGAAGAAGGTTAATAGTGATTGCCCATCGAATGCGGTCAAAGTGACTGCGGGCCTTCGAGTAGTAGCCACAGGGCTACAAACCAAGTAAAACCATCGTGTCTTCTTCTATTATATCCTTAGTTTTTCCACTACATTACTTTGATTTTGAACAAATTCTGAACGCGTACGAAGCGCGCTATTCACCCACCCCTCTAGCGCTTTCTCGATCCAAAAAGGAGGACAATCGAGATCGGCGTAGGCCTCACGAGCCAACCCAACAAAATTAGGATCATCAAAAAAGAGCTCCCAGAGGTAATCATCCACGTTGAGGGGTAATAAATATGATTTCAAGAGGCATCTCTGATGGAGACTCCAACCGAGCCAGAAAGGCTTATGGGTGACGGTTAGCAAGTTATGGAGTCAACACTGGTAAAGGATCGGGAAAAGGTCCAGTGGTCAGTTTTGGACTTGAAGACTTGGAGGGAGTGTCTACCCGTCATTTTGATGCATTACTAATTTGTGCCACAATAGGCAATTATGAGGTAGCTCGGGTATTTATGGATATAGGAAGCTCTATCAACATATTGTACAAAGGATCGCTTGATAGGATATAGGTAGACCTTATTGAACTACATCCTACATCTACTTGTAGGGCACATCAAGTTTAAAAAAAAGATGCATGAAAGCAACAACTGCAATAAAAAAGTTCCTCAACAAGATGTTGGTAAGACTTGTACATTTGTGTATATTAGTTGTAGAAACTAGTATGATCCAAGGTCTATCCAATGAAGTTACCAAGTTAGTTAACTTGAGATACCTCCACCTTTCAAAGCTTAAGATGGAATTACTTCCTAAATCACTTTTTGACCTACTTAATTTGAGAATTTTAAGTTTGCTTCATCGGGACAAGCTTCAAAGGATACCTGAATGAAACCACAAGCTTAATGTAGGATCTAACTCGATTCTCGAGGGGGGTAGAGGTAAATAGCATTATGAATTTTACAAGCTGATAATTTCATAAATAAATAAAACAAAGCAATGAAAGCAAAGTGGCACAGCCGTAATAAAATTAATTTAACAGTTTATTAATTTAAATCAAAAATAGACATGCGCAGCAATAATAAAAAGTGATTCTTATTTCCTAATTTCTCCTTTCCAGAAATCCTCTGGAAAGGTGGAGAAACCTTATGAAAAAAAATCTAAAAATTAAGCACAAATAAAGAATATGGTAACACAAAAATTGAAATGTTATTCTAGGTGTTGTTGATCAGAAATAAAGCATGAGGTTGTAGTGTGTCATTGTCGCAGCATAGAAAGCACGAGAGCCTAAGAGCACGAGCAGAGATGAAAAGATTAAAAGTGAATTGGTATGTTTCAAAGCTTTGCCTTGAGGCCTTTATATAGCCCTCTTCTGTTGCTGATGTGGCACCCTTTGGTTGACTAGAGCCTCCTCGGTCGCCTAGAGCATGCTGACATGGCTGCAACGTCTATTCAGTAGATAACGTCGTCCGCGTTCTTCAGTCGACTAGACTCCCTTCGATAGCTTGGGTATGGTCAACTCTCATCTTGACCACCCCGCTTGGATTGCTGAACTTCATCTTCTACCAGTCGTCTGGAAGCAACTCAGGTCTCCCATATAGTTCGGTCCCCTGGACCCTTTGACTTTACTCGCTGAGAGTTATCACCAGTCTGTCACCCCAGACTCCATCTGATCGCCTGGAACCGTTGAACTTTGTTTCCCTACAGTTGTTACACGTAATAAGTATGATATAAAATGTATAGTTACTTGCATTTACTTTAGCTAGATGTCTAGCTCCCAACTGACTCCATTTGGACTTGTCTGTCAAGCCTTCAGCTCCCAGCTGATTCCACTTGGACTTGTCCGTCAAGCCTTCAACTCTCAGCTAACTCCACTTGGACTTGTCTCACCTAGTTCCCAACTAAGACTTTCTTGCTTGGTTCCCAACCAAGACTTAACTCTTGCCTTTTCCCAATTTAGACTTTAGTTGCCTAGCTCCACTAGAACTTAACCACTGTTTGGTTCCCAACCAAGACTTTATTTGCCTAACTTTACAAGGACTTTGTCACTGTCTGATTCTCATTTAGGACTTTTACCATATGTCAAGTAACCTGCTCCTGCACACTTGACACCAACTTGTTAGATCACAACAAACCTAACTTTAATATTAGACATACATCAAAACCTTGGGTTAAATATTGTGCTCCCAACACCAACAATCTCTCCCTTTTTGATAGTATGAAAACTAAGTTTAAGTTAGTAAAATAATAATCAAAATTTGAGTTTTATATTCAATGTATGAGAATGAATATAAAATGAGTGCAATCATACATGAATATATTAATTTTAAATTAAAAATTGAAATTAGAAATTAAGACTCCCCCATAATCATAACTACCACTGAATTATAAAAGGATTTGACTTTAATTTTTCTCCCCCTTTATATGCATCAAAATGGGTTAAATTGCAAAAAAGGATAATAAAACATATAAGCAAGCTATAATGAGCTGTATATGTAAGTAAACATAAAGCAAACATATAAATTATTTGCAAATAAGGAAAATATCAAGTCATATTAAATGCAAGATAGAGTCAACTGCTACAAAAGATGATAAAGTCAAATATGAGTCAACATATCCAAAATAAGTCAAACATAAAGGTCAACTACAACTCTAAAATATCAAGTCAAGACTTTCAAAATAAAATCAACCCCAAGTCCACTAGAGAGATAAAATCAGAAGGAGGAGGAGGCTGCTAGCTTGTGTATTGGGCATGCATCATATCCATCATCTCCTGTATCTGGGCCCTCATATCTCTAAACTCATGAGTGACAATATCCTCGAGTTGGATCACCCAATCCTCTAAGGTGAAAGGAAGTGGAGGTGCTAGAGGTGTCGATAGCTAGACTGGTATCTGGGTTGGATCAACATCAAACTCAGCTAAGCTGTCGTCAATCTCTAGAGATCGAGGGGCATGCCTCTCATCCTTCCAGACTAAAGTGTTATATTTGAGGACCATTTTAGCTAAAGTGAAATTTTTAAGTCCTATCTGGTCAGTTAGTGGTTTGATGTTACCTCTAGAAATATCAATCCCTAGTGATGTTACCTCTAAAGTTAATGTTCAATCTCTGTCTAATAGCATAAAGAAGAAATAAGAGAAATGGTCGCACTGTATCAAGGTCTCTAGTATTGATAGGCAAGATGCAGGTATATAGGACTTTGTACAACACATAGTCTTCAGCTCTGAGTTGGACAAAGTTGAAGTTGATGACGGTCGGAGTCCGTTCGCCACCAAAAAGGTAAGTGTAAATATGATCCAAGTTGATATCAAAATAAGGGTCAGGAAAAGGTAAATTAGGACATGGAAAACAATAAAACGTGGAGGCTGAGGGATGTAACTCAAGTTGGTCCCTAATCAAGTTAGGTGTGAAAATGATATCAACACCTCCATCTCTTGATGTAAATGTGAAGTCGTCTACCTTATCCAAGTTATTATAAAACTCGACACATAGATCAAGTTTTACTACTTGGTCGCAGTAAACAAGTGTGGACAGACTATAGTAGGCTATGATCTCCAGTATGTTCGTATAGTGATCAGTGAAAAATTTCCTACTTAGGTATCTATTATGCATGGAAATGTATATATGTTGTTCATGTCTAAGCCTAAGGTTCTCATAAGGAAACCTAGAGTCATCAGAAGAATGTTGTGAGGAGCTAGCCTCAGTAGCTCTACGTTTAGGTCTAACAAGTAAAAAATAAACAAACAAGTTTAAACAATATCATGCATAAAAGAATGAAAGAATGAAAAACGTTAAGTCCAAAAAAATGTTACCTAGGCATGATGATCTAGGAATAAGAGTCAAACTAGAGACACAGGTCGAAGACAGACTCGAAATAGACTTGAAATCAAGTTTGGAAGGGAGATATTAGGGTTTAGGTGTGAGGTCTCGCCGACTACTCGTGGTCACCTATATAAAGGTTGTTTGGGTGACCAGAAGGATACCCGGTCGACCCTATATGTCTAATCGAGGCACCCGTTCGAGGTCAAACGGGCGACTGTGTACATCTCCTGAGCGACTGGGGACCTAATTTTTACCGCCGTAATAAATGCAACTTTTTGAATTCGGGCAACCAAGTATGGGTCAGGTCAACCATATCCCAATTATTTACCTACCCTGGTTAATTCAATTTAAATTTCAAACGATCAATTACCGATCATCTGTATACTATACGAACGATCAAAAAGTCAAAATGTTGACTTTTGAATAGTTTTCAATCACTCTTTAAGTCCATATAGAGAATTTTCGAATATAGGTTAACATAAGAAAAATAAGATTTGAACACCTATATAGGTTTTTATAACAAAATAAAATTTCAAAATCTTTTTGAAATGTCCAATCTTTGATTTCGAGTTTGACTATCTATAGGATAGGAGCTTTCAATCAGTTGGTCAAGTTAAGTAAGAGTTTTCAGCTTTATTTTATGAAAATTAAGCTATTAACATGAAAATTACTAACTTGATTAATATAAAATCTTTAGCACCAATTCATATTGATGCATTGATATAAGCATTTAGAATCAGGGTTGTAGTCCTAAGCATCTCATGTCTTTCTATATTTTTCAAACACAAACAAGTTATACCTTAGATGTTTATGAGATATTGGATGCCTAGAACTATAGGAGCATGTAGTTTACGGTAGGGCTTAGGCCAAGTCCATTTTACAATAAACATGAACAAGGCAAAATATTAAAACAAAATAAAAAATATTAATTTTGTAAAAACATATCGATTTGAAAGAAACACAAGTAATCATGATTTGAATTCATCGTAGTCTAAAAGATCCAAGAGTTAGCTCTCCCTAAGTTGGAGCTCTAACAAATTTTAATTTAGCAGTTTGGTTAACATAGCAAACATTAGCATTAATCACATGTATATATTGCTTAAGAACCCTAAAATATTTATTTCCTACTTGATTGACTAAGTATGATTTGGGAACCCAAGCCATCTTACTTTTAGTATTTCTATTAACTAAGGTAATGTAAGAAACATGATTTTGACTTGAGCTACACCCAAGTCCAATCTTGTTGTATGCAGATCGTCTAGATCCAAGCATCATGTCTAGATATTTAGTCTCAGATGTGAATTTTCTCAACATTAGCTTTAACTCACTAACTTGGTTTTTCAAGCTAGAATTCTCTTCCTCAAGCTTTGACACTTAAGTTGAGGTTCCAGCTTGACTAACCTGAGGTAATGAGCCTAAGTTAGCATTTTCCTTAAAGTCTTTGACCTCCTTAACTAAAGACTTGAATTTTGACTTGTATTTATCTAGAATTTTAGTCAAATAAGAAATCATAGTATATAACTTTTCAATAATTGGGTTTGTTACCTCATCAGCTGACTCATTTGAGTCATTGATTTTTCTTGAGTCTGATGCTGAATTGTAGCCGGACTCAGACTCAGAGATTGATGCTTCTTTGATTGTTGTTAATGCTAGAAGATTGACCTGATATGAGTCTGATTCAGATTTTGATGATGACTAATCCCAGGTTACCTTCAGTGTCTTCTTCTTTTTCTTCCTCTTTTCAGGCTCTTTCTCTTTTTTCCTTTAAAAGTGGGAAGTCAGTTTTAAAATGACCTTTCTTATTGCACTCGAAGCATTGAACGTTGGCTAGATCTTTCTTCGAGATTTCCTTCTTTACAACTCTTCGGATAAACTTCTTCAATCGGATCATCCTTTTAACCAAGTGTGCAATTTTTGAAGATAGATCATCTTCGTCAATTGTTGATTCAAACTCGAATTTTGATTAGGTCTCTTCTTTTGGTTTGGATTTTGTCTTGTATTTACCTATAATTAAAGATATACCCTTCTCCTTCTAATCAAGGTTAATATGTTCACGAAGTTCAAAATCACAAAAGAATTCATCTAGCTTTATAATTGAAAGATCCTTGGATACTTTATAATCATCAACCATTGATGCTCATAAGGTAGTCCTTGGAAATGTCTTAAGTGCGTACCTGATCAAGTTGTGATTGTTGCTTTGTTCGCCGATTACATGGATACTATTCAAAATTTCTTTGAAGTGGTTGTGGAGCTGATGTACTGATTCACCTTCTTTCATTTGAATATTTTGGAGCTAACTTAAAAGCATATCCTTTTTAGCAGTTCACGAGTCGGTTGAACTTTCATACAGCTCAATTAATTTTTCCCAGAGTTGCTTAGTGTTGCTGAACTGTCCAACTTTACTCAGTTGTTCTTGAGTTAGCCCACATTACAGCGTCGTTGTGGCTCAAGCATTGACTTGAGCTTTTCTTTTATTGTCACTTAACCAGTTGTTGAAGTCAGCTAGCTTGTCATTATCATTTGTAGGTAGTTCAAAACCTACTTTTACTATTAGATAATTTTTTATCTCATTCATGAGATAATATTTCATCCTACCCTTCAAATAGGTAAAATTATTGTCATTGAAAAGTGGAGAGCGAGTTGTGCTTAATCCTTTCATGCATAGACATTTTTTAAGATTCTTGCAAACCTTGGGTTAGTAGCACAGTAATAATAGAGCACACAAATTTGTTTAAGTTGTTGTTAAGGTATGTGATAGGGATTTGTTTTGGTTGTGGTTAGGGCTTAGATTTGGTTTAGGCTAGGCTCAGATTGTTAATTGATTTGTTCTGACTCAAAGCACAAAGTTCACCCTAGGTTAGATTCATGTTTAGTTGTGGGCTAATTGAGTAGGAGTTTCCTAAGTTAGCTTTCAGGTAGTAGCGAGGCACAAGGATCTTCTTGATTGAAACAACAATCATTTCCTAAGATAAAGCTAACTTAAGAATCTAGCGCTAAATCAACTTTAATATAACGCCTTGGTCTAACTAGTTTAGAGTGAGGTGAGTTAATTTCTACTAATTCCACTTGACTAGATGCACCAGGTAGGATACTCCTTACCCAACCTAGACATGCACCTAACCAAATTTTCCTAGTTACTATCATCTCAACCTGCTTTTGATACCAAATTATAGGATCAAACTCGACATTAGAGGAGGGTGAATAGAGAATTACAAATTTTACAAGCTAATAATTTCAACAATAAATAAAACAGAGTAATGAAAGCAAAGTAGCATAGCGAAAATAAAACTAACTTAGAAGTTTATCAATTTAAATCAGGAATAGACACGCGCAACAATAATAAAAAGTGATTCTTATTTCTTAATTTCTCCTTTCCAAAAAAACCTTTAGAAAGGTGGAGAAACTTTACAGAAAAAGAATCTAAAAATTAAGCACAAATAAAGAATATGGCAATACAAAAAATGAAATGTTACTATAGGTGTTATCGATAAAAAATAAAGCACGAGGTTGCAACATATCATTGTCGCAGCACAGAAAGCATAAGAGCCCAAGGGCATGAGTAGAGATGAAAAGATTGAAAGTGAATTAGTGTGTTTCAAAGCTCTTCCTCGAGACCTTATATAGCCCTCTTTTGTTGCTGACATGTCACCCTTCAATCGACTGGAGCCTCCTCGGTCGCTTGGAGCATGCTGATGTGGCTACAACATCTATTCAGTAGATAACGTTGTTCGCGTGCTCCGGACAACTGGACTCCCTTCGGTCGCTTGGATATGGTCAACTCTCATCTTGACTACCCCGCTCGGATCGCTGAACTTCATCCTCTACCGATCGTCTGGAAGTAGCTCCGGTCGCCCCAACCCAGCTATGGTCGCCTAGACCATTCGACTTCATTTGTCGAGAGTTATCACTATCTAGTCGCCCCGAACTTCATCCGGTCGCCTTGAATCGTCGAACTTTGCTTCCTTGCAGTTGTTACACGTAATGGGTATGGTATAAAATGTATAGTTACTCGCACTTACTTTGGCTAGATGTCTAGCTCCCAGTTGACCCATCTAGTGTGAGTTGTCAAGATAAAAGCTCCCAACTACTTCCAACTGGACTATGTTTGCCAAGAAATCAACTCTCAGCTGACTCCATTTGGACTTGTCTATCAATCCTTCAGCTCCCAGCTGATTCCACTTAGACTTGTCCGCCAAGCCTTCAGCTCCAAGATGACTCCACTTGGATTTGCCTCACCTAGTTTCCAACTAGGACTTTTTGCTTGGTTCACAACCAAGACTTAGCTCCTGCCTGATTCCAATCAAGATTTTAGTTGTCTAACTCCACTAGGACTTAACCACTACCTGGTTTCCAATCAGGACTTCATTTGCCTAGAACTTTGTCACTGCCTGATTCTCAACAAGGACTTTTACCATATGTCAAGTAATCTGCTCTTGCACACTTGACATCAACTTGTTAGATCACAACAAACCTAACTTTAATATTAGTTATACATCAAAACCTTGAGTTAAATATTGTGTTCCCACCACAACACTTAAGAAGTTGTAGATTTTGAAACTAGCTTATTGCACAAAGCTTCAGCGATTGCCAAAATCCATATCAAGACTCAAAAACTTTGAAGAGCTTAATGTGGAAGGTTGTTGTTGGCTCAGCAAGCTGCCAGAGGATTTGGTCAATTTTAAATCACTAAGAATCCTCAACGTCGCAGGATGTGAATCCTTGTCTCAAATTCCCCGTGAGATCGAGTAATCAATTAACTTTTGTAAGTTGTCAGAAATATTTGTCAGTGTTGATGGAGGTTTTGGGCTCACATAGTTGCAAGCTTTAACAAATCTTTGAGAAATAAGATTACAAAACCTAGAACGAGCAAAGGAGACTCAAATTGAAGTGTTAAAGGGCCAACAAAGTCTTCAGGTCTTGTCATTGTATTGGAGTGGTGAAGAAGAAAATGAGAGTTTTGAATTAGCTACACCGCTGCAGGTACTCGAAGCTCTCCGACCCAACGTGCACTTGAAAAGGTTAGAGATCATGTCTTATAGGGAAGTGGAATTCCTTACTTGCATGAGTAAACAACAACTTGCTCATTTTGATTCTTTAGTTGAGGTTAGACTCATCAATCTTAAGAGGTGTGCTACATTTTATCATCACTTGGTCAACTTCCTAATCTCAAGAAACTTGAAATAAGTGGCATGGATTTAATAAAACACATAGATACTACATTTTACGACAATGGCAGTGGCAAATTTCCAATGTTGAGAGAGCTCACTTTCTCGAAAATGCTTGTACTAGAGAAATGGTCTGTGCTAGAAAGAGAAATGTTGAATTGTCTCCATAGCTTAGAGTATTGACACTAATTCAATGCCAAAAACTCAAGGAAATACATCGGCTATGTGATTCTATTTTTACAATGAAAGTGGGGTTGAACAATAAGACAATATTGTATGCTGAATTTTGTAGTTGGGACAACCTCCGATACATTGCCAAAATAGAGATAGTCGGGTACCAAGAGCTAAGGTGTCTAGCACAGGGTATGCGAAGCTTGAAGTTTCTTTTTAAGATGACAATTAATAATTGCAATAATTTGACGACTTTGGTAGCATTGGATTCACTTAGAGAATTGAAGATATTTGCTTGCCCAGTGCTAGAATTCAACCTAGAAATTGTGAGAATTGGATTCACTTAACTCATCTTGTCTCTTCTCTCTTCTTGTTTCCATTGTGCTAGAAATTATAATACTATTGTAAGAAGTTTTTCTGCCTTCAGATTTGATCTGAGAAGGAGGAAATCTACTAATGGTGGTAGTCATTAGGATTAGACCTTGGACGTAGTCGCCTTGGGAGGCGGTGAATCAAATAAAATCAAACGTGTTAACGTTATGTTTTATTTTATTGGCTTCGCTTCAAGTTTTTTACTGCACAATATTATCCCCTTCCCCTAGCTCGCTCAGGTCTTAACAGAATCTACTTAAAAAAACCAAAAATAGGTTAAAATAGTAAGGTACGTCAATACTTGAGACTCTCTAAATTCTATCAATTTTCTCACTTTTCACTTTCTCACACCCCCTAGTGACTTAAGTATCAGTGGGACTTAGCCAAAGACCACCTCTAGCGCCCTTCAACACCTATGAATTGCCATGAATACTTTAATTGCTTAATTGTAGATTGCTAGAAGTGCTAGTAGTGTCTTATTGTTTGGTTTGATGTCCTTTGACGAGCTACTGTCATCTCAAACAACCTATAGGTTTCTTTTTGGTCATTTTTTCTTTGCCTTTTCAGTTGGGGTTCCCTCCTCTATTCTTAGTCTATTGCATTTGTCCTTTATATGCCCTTCCTTCTTTTGGCAGTTATAGCATCGAACTGATCGTTTGATGTTTTCCTTTTTCTTTTTTGTGCCTTAGATACTCCTTTAAGTCTTCCTTGTTCAACTTGTTTATTTTTTAATTTACTTCTTACCTTACCAAACACACCTCTCATTGCTATTCTACTCCATGGTGAGCTCCTCTAATTCAGAAGGTGATGATTGTGCCTTTCTCTCCTTTTCTCTTCCGGTTAGGGCACTACAAAAAAATTAACCAATATCGACGAAAATTTTCGTCGGTATTCCGTCGGTAGAACCATCTAATGACGGATTAATGACTGAAATTTAAATGTCGTAAAATATTGGGTCGTAGCGAATATTACCGACGGAAGTTATTTTCAATCGATAATTACCGATGGAATTTATTTCTGTCGCAATAATTACCGACGGAATACATAGATCCGTCGGTAATATTACCGATGGAATATCTAAATCCGTCGGGAATTACCGACGGAAAATGATGACCTGTCGGTAGCATATAGATAAAAATATTGTTTCATATCGTGATTACCGACGGAAATTATGATTTCCGTCAGAAGTATATCGAAAAAAATACTATTCCGTATCGTTACTCTCTGACTGAATCATGTTTCCCGTCGGTAATTACCGACATAATCATTATTTCTGTCGGTAATTATCGACGAAAATAATAATTCCGTCGGTAATTACAGAACACCTCAAGCAGAGTTTCCTTTGTATTACCTTTCCCTGTTTACATTTTCCATAATACTAAACTATCACACACGATGGTATATCACAAAATACACATTCTAACATATTCAAACACACAATAGATAAATAAAAGTTTGGACAAACCATAGCATCACAAAACATATCCATGATACAATTCATATTGAAAGTTTGATACAAATCACCATCCTTGACAAAAAAAAGAAGCTCCATCATCAAATCCTGCATCAAGTACAAAATATAGTAATTAGAATAATGCACCAATAATGAGTGATAAAACATAATATTATCACAGAACATTATTATTCAATTGAAAAGAATACAACTAAATTATAGTTAAACATACCTCAAAATGAGCTATCATCCCTGTCCCGTGGGTTTTGAGTCTCCTGTGACTCAATACGATGTTGTGATTAGGTCCATTGAGCAATGCATGCTCGCATCTCAGCCAAGGTAGCATCATTCATCGCATCTCGAGCGGCAATCCTCTGCTCCTGATCGGATAATCTCTGCTCCACTGTGGCCAGTTGAGTCCTAAGTTCTTGATTTTCTTCTCTTAATGACTGCACCTCTATAGAAGAAGAAGAAGAAGAACTAGCACGACCCCGAGGAATCCTCAAACGATCAAATGTCACTTTTGCCTGGGAGCCAAGGCTGTAGAGGGAGGAGTTTTTCGTTCTTCCACCGACAACATTATAATATATTTCATTTACAGCATCGGTGGATAGAGGCTGTGACTCCCCTCCCTCTATTGGTGGTTGAGATGCCTAAGCTACTCTATTTGTGATTTCATCCTGTTTGAAAAAAAATATTGTAAATAAATAGGAAAGATAATTATTATTAATAGTAAATGTAATAAAGTTACTAATCTTACGTATATGACCCGTGATCGAGGATTGACAAAAGTGTCATCTTTTCTCTGGTGAGTCTTGATGAATATCTCCCAACAAGTGGGAGGTCTTTCCAGACTACATTCCTACATACACAAAAAGTTTAGAAAAATCTGCACAAAATTGGTAATAATTTTTTCTTATATAACTTTAAATTAAACTCACCAAATCCATGGTATGCTCTACAATGGATTGGGATCCGGAAGTATAGTGAGCGGATCCAGTGCTCGGGCCAGCTGGCTCTGCATTTCTATTTGCTTGAGCTTTTACAGCATTTGAGTGCCACCTTTCTGCACTCCAAGTGGCATTCCATGCAACCCAGACATCTTCGGATACAAACGCTGGCATTGTGTGGTTCCTTCTCATATAATATAAAAGATCTTTGTACAACTTTGCATAATATATATTCCACGTGGCTA
>JBBUKS010216987.1:0-22736 GCA_038050645.1 Hedychium gardnerianum
CTTTCACTACTCAATATTTTATTTATCCATTCCAAACTTTACTATTTTTCATTTATATTATAGCATTGATACATTAAAAAAATTTATAAGAAAATATTCATTTTAAATTGAAATAATTCGGAGTATTATATATCCATCAATCAATTTCAAATAAAATAAATTGATGGACTTATAAAATTTTGAATCATTTTAATCTAAAATTAATATTCTTCTAAAAATTTCATTAATGTATCTATGCTCTTACATATGAATTCGACAATGTAAATTAACATAAATTAAGAATAATAAATTTTTAAACTTAGACTTAATAAAATTTGCCACAAGCTCGTATAAAATCTAAGATAATAATGTTCACAAACATAAGTAATGATTTTTAAGACTCTTCATATCTGAAATTAGTTAATAGACTTAAATAATTTTAAATTATTTCAAATCAAAATTAGTGTATTTTTAGAAATCTTCTTGATATATCTATACTCTCGGATTTGAATTCAATAGCATAAACTATGTTGAACGAATTTTTAAATTTACAAAGACTTAATAAAATTAATCAATAATTGATTATAAGAAACAGACAATGATACTCATTAACTAACATCATCAATGTGTTTCTAACCCTAGTTGCCCCCGGGACTACGGTGTAGTGGCAGGACATCTAAGTTGTCATCTATGTATTCATGATTCGATCCTTAGCTATGATGTATTTATAGAGATTTTTTCTCTAAATGGGGCGGGCAACCAAGGGATGTTGGATTTCTAGACTGTCCGTCGCGAGCGCTTTTCGATTTACCCTGACGACAGATAGAAAACTTTCGTGGGGCTGGACCGATCGCCCCAAGTTCACCTGCCTGGTTCATCTTCTTTTTTTTCTATCTGTAGTTCGAAAAATATTAAACTTTTGAATGATATAAGTCTTTCGATCAGTTTCATCCAAAACTAACTTATAGACCTAAAGAATTTTGAATCATTAAAAACAAAACTAATAACTTATGGAAGACTCCTTAACGTATCTATACCCTCATAATTGAATTCAATAGCGTAAACAATAATAAAATTTTCAATTTACAAAGCTTGATAAAATTTGTCACAAACTCATTATAAAATCTAAGATAATAATACTCATTAACCAACATCGTCTATGGATTTCCAAGAGTCTCCTAATTCAAAAAATATTAAACTTTTGAATTTTGAATGATACAAGTTATTCAATCAGTTTTGTCCGAAATTAATAAACCTAGAGAACTCTAAATCACTGAAATCAAAATAAATATTTTGAAAATCTATTTACTATATTGTATGTTCTCGTATCTAAATTTAATATCATAAATTAAGAATAGTAAATTTGTAAACTTTACAAATACTTGATAAAATTTGTCACAATATCAATATAAGACCTAGGACAATGATACTCACTAATTAATATTATCAATGAGTTTCCGGGACTTATTCAAAAAATATCAAAATTTTTAATTTTCAAATAATATAAGGCTATCAACTAATTTTATCGAACCTGACTAATAGATCTAAAGAAAATTATATTAAATTAAAATTAATATATTTTTAGAAGTCTATTTCTAAATTCGATAATAATATATTAAAATCAGTGATTTTTTAAATAGATAGAATAAAAATTAAAAAAAAAAGATAAACTTTTGAGAACAATAAAAGGAGAAGTATAGCAGAAATATCATACATAATTTTGATATTATGAAAATTAAATACGCGAAACGAAAAATCTCGAAATCTGAGTGTGCAGTTGTCGAAGTTTCTTTATAGTTTTATTTAGCTAAACAAACTTTTAAAAAATATCAGAAAAATAATTTTCGTAATAATTTATTTGAATTTTCTAAGTGCAAATAAATAGATGGGTACATAAGTGGCAGACAAACTTGAAATTAAGGGCAAAGACACAAACTAAAGTGATCGAGAGAAAAGAACTTGTTTATATACATATTTGTCTTGATTAAACTTCTTAACATCTCTCAAACCTCTCAACTTAACTGAATAATTAATCCTAATCTTTATCCACAACTCACTAATCCTGTTGATAGAGAGAGATTAACTAATTCCGATTGAAAATAATTTTTCATCGTCATCATCCTCATAATTTTAGAGTGAAATCATTGACGTGATGCAGCTTATTAATTCAAAGTGTTTGGTGAGACGCATGGTTTTGTTCATCATCACAGAACCCAAGTGGCTGTCTGTCTGTGCCGATTCGGTGCACCGTGACCGCAACTCAGCCAGCCAGCCCACCCACAGACCTACCTAATCCACCTTCTTCCATAAGTGGTCCTAAATACTTAGCAATACCATGTCAAAATTTAATATATAATTTTTTAATTTTAATTTGGTTTGATATAATTTTAATAGGAACAATTTTGATGCAATAATAAAATTACAACTAAAATTATAAATGAATTGAATAATTATGAACAAATTTGATATTCAATTTAGTAAATATTTATTTATATTTATTTAATAAATACAAGATTAATTAAATAAATAAATTTAAATAATTCATTAAATTAAATCAATAAATTTAAAAACATATATGTTTAACTTATTAATATTTATAAATAATATTTGAGTATCATGTTCATTAATAAAAAATTTATTAACATATTAAATAAATAAATAAAAATTTAAAATAAATAAATAAATTTATATTATCAAACTCAATATTCAATTAGATTAAAACCTAACTTGTCGTCATTTTATTTATTTTTGCACAGTAGAAACTTCTACGCAACTTACACATGAAACCTTCTCCAATATGATAGGATTTTATATACATCGCCGATCCAATTAAGATAAACGTAAAAGATCACACAGCACAAATTGATAAGGCATGATTCATACCACATCAGATTATTTTTGCAGGATGATTCAAAAAAAAAAAACAATCAAAAGTTTAGAACAGCCACAATAACCAGCTAACAACGAAGTAATAACACTCTAGATTTGTAAACTACTAGAATTACATCTTAACAAGGCGAAGATAAGCAACGCGTAATGTTAAGAAAAATCGATCGAACCTTCTGGAAAAGCGTAGAGAAGACGACATCGAACAGAAAAGGTATAGAAGAGGGAAATCGGACTCAAGCCCTCTCACCGCGGATGCGACGAGCAAGCTGGATGTCCTTGGGCATGATGGTGACCCGCTTGGCGTGGATAGCGCACAGATTGGTGTCTTCGAAGAGGCCGACGAGGTACGCCTCAGCCGCCTCCTGGAGCGCGGACACGGCCGAGCTCTGGAACCGGAGGTCGGTCTTGAAGTCCTGCGCGATCTCGCGAACGAGCCGCTGGAATGGCAGCTTGCGGATGAGCAGCTCGGTGCTCTTCTGGTACTTGCGGATCTCCCTGAGCGCCACCGTCCCCGGGCGGAAACGGTGGGGCTTCTTCACGCCGCCGGTGGCCGGCGCTGACTTCCGCGCCGCCTTCGTGGCCAGCTGCTTCCTGGGGGCCTTGCCGCCGGTAGACTTGCGAGCCGTCTGCTTCGTCCTCGCCATCGCTTGCCTAGCCGAAGAGGAACCCACGAACCAAAGGGGGAATTGAGGGATCGAGAGCCGGTACGCAGAGGCAGAGCAGCTAAGGGGGCCTTAAATAGAGGGGAAAGAGGTGGGAACTGGAATCACGAATTCGAAGGTTTCGAGATTTTAGGCGCCGAGTTGTTCTTGTTCGTCGGATTAGATAATCTTGAACGGTTAGGATTAGTTTAGTGGATGGCGATCCGTGGGGTTCGCGATGATTGGTTGTTCTTCGTAAATTTTTGTAAGCTCATGAACCATTTTTAAAAATTTATTGTGAAGTACATATTATAGGTTTTCTTTTATTTGTTAAAATATTTTTTATAACAAATAATAATATTATTTTCCCCGATTTGTATTGTTTTAAAATAATTTTGAGCCGGCTGTGAGCCTTCGTTGTTTCGCCTCGGTTCGATCTATCAAAGTTCGGTCGGCGCCGCAAATCACCGGCGACCTAAATTCGCCGGGGAGATCGGAGCGAGAGAAGAAGGGTTCGGTAGGTGAGCTCAGCTTCCCCAATATCGGTTTTCGTCTCGTGGACTTCGGATGGATCCGTGTATTTGGGTGAAAGGTATGATTTTGTTGGATTGGTTGAGGAGGATCGAGAACTGAGATTGGAGGGCTGGGGTTTCTGCTTTTGATTCCTCATCCATTTAATTTGCCTCCTGAATCCTCATAGAAAGTGAGGACAAAAAAGCAGTTTTTGTGGTAGTTTGGAACCTCTCGTAGTATTATATTAGGGGATTTTGATCTTGACTTGGCTTTTGGAATTCTTAACATCTGAGGTTTGTGCGAGACCAGACTTTGGATTTGTGGAAGCTGACTAGAAATGAAGAGGAGGATTACTTCCCTTCGTCCCCAAGAAAGGATTGGTCGACCGGGCTGATGAAGTATGCAGTCATTCTAGTTATTTTGATGGCGACTTCAACTCACTGACTGAGCTGTTCTTCCCATCGACGATGTACTCTACAAACTGCGATAGGGAAAGCATTAAGAGTTTTCTTGGCCCAACGCACTCGAAGCATAGCATGACAAGTGAGGAACTTTTTTGGCGGGCATCATTGGTGCCCAAAATGGAGGAGTAGCCATTTAACAGGGTGCCAAAGGTGGCTTTCTTGTTCTCGACAAGCTGATCTTTGCCTTTCATGCCTCTCTTCCTGAATATAAGCTCAATGTCAGTGAGGATTCTGCATTTTATGGCCGACAAATCCCAAGTGAAGTAAGTTCACTGTTTTTTAACCACATTCTAAATATGCCCTGCTTATTTCTATTGAATGATTGCTAAATGGTGGATGAATGATAAACAAACTGCTTGTTATTCTTGGGCCATGCTATACACTTCTTTTTCTTTCTTAATCCAAGCATATGCATAAATGTTCTTGCATTCCATGATGGATATGTTTCATGTGCTTGGCAATGGACTAAACAAAAGTAGATTAGTGTAATGCTATCATATAGAGTTTTCTTCACAGATGCAGTTTAGATAAATGCATGCTCTTTGTAAAGATAAGAGTTTGCGAGTTGTTTAAATTCTCGTCATCCTTGATTGCTTAAAACTCTAGTTAATTTCAAGCAATGCTCAGGCCAAATAAGACCAATCACATTGCATTGACATCCTTGCTGTTTTGCAGGAGGTGTATTGAGGATCTGTGCCATTGATTGACGCTAAGAAGCATCTGTTAGCAAATGCTTTACTGGATTTTTCCAATGAACGCTTTGTTCTTCTCTTGGAAAGTTGCATACCAATATATAATTTCCCCACAGTCTATGAGTACCTCATAAACTCTGCCCATAGTCTTGTTGACTCCTATGATGAGGATACAGCACAAGGGCGTGCTATCCTGATGAACACTACATTCCAACATACTTGAACATGTTCCATGGGGCTCTCAATGCAAATCGTTTAGCATCACTTGGGTTGATTGGTCAAGAGGTGAACCTCATTCAGCTAGATATGGTGCTTCAAGCATCACGGCAGATTCCATCAAGGCTATTGAGAACGACGGGACCTTCTGTATGTATAACTCGAGGCCATCTTCCATTTGTTTTCTTTTTGCAAGAAAATTTGATCCTAGTGCCTTGGCACCTCTGAAGAACCTTACTTTCACAGTCATGGGCTTCTGATACATCCTTTAAAGCTTAATTCTTGCCTTCTCTATATACAAATATGAGATGGCTTATGTGTGATCTCTTCTTATTTTTTGGATATTTGTACAATAGTTTGCATCACAAACTCAATTTGATATGTTTTTATAGCTGTTTTACACTAATTTAGTGAACAAGTTGTCTTTCATCTCATGTCTCGGCTTCAATGATGCATCTTAGAAAAATAGTTTCTGAAATACTTGTTTGGGTTTAGGAGTTGAAATCATGGTCAACTTAGAAAAATAGTTTCTAAGTTGGCACCACGGGCACTCCTCGAAGTTGGTAACAGGGAAATTGGCGGAGAGAGGGCCGACGTAGAAGTTGAGGGCGGTGTTGCTCCGCGCAACACTGCCGATGCTGAACCAGGCGAAGAGGACCTTGATGCTGACCCCTTTCAGATCAGACAGCGCCCCGGCATCCACCTTCCTGGTGATCTTGCTGTCGTACTTGATCAGGTACCTGCCATCCACCTTGAACTCACAATTGCAGCCCTGGAACACCACAAAGCTCCCATCGCCCTTCAGCTCGTAGCTCCGCCCGCCCTCCGGCAGGATTCCCTTGGGGAAATCAAACTTCTCCAGCATCTCGTTGGTGGAGGGTCGCTCACCGGCGGAGAGGAGAGTAGGAGGCAAAATCGGATTTTGAAGGCAGGCATTGCCGAAAGATCGGATTTTGAGATGTTTACGTGAAGATCCTCGTGCGAGGAATCGAATCAGGTGATGATTTTGATAGGGAGACAGATTTGGATTTTCACGATGCGTCAGATATCGGATGGAGGAGTTTGGGAAGGCAAGAAATAGGACCAAGAAACAAAATTGGACTGAAAACAATATCTAGCATCCATCTAAAATTTTCCAATTTGAAGGTGTTCATCGCCTCATCGTGGTACCAAGGAGACAATTTGAAGCCTTCCCGGGCACTCTGCGGTGGTAAATGTCAAAGATGATTCTATGTAAGGAAGGTTTGATTCTATGTCAAAGATGATCTCAGAGTGCCTTCCCGGACATTTTGAGATCGGGTTATCCATTTCTAAGATTAGTTAGATCCAAGGGAGACAATTTGAAGGAAAATAAGATTAAAAATAAACAGTGAGTTTACAAATTATTAAGTCCATAAGGATTTAAAGAAGCTTAGAATGATGAAGGAAATTAATTTAAAATAGTAGAATTTTGTCATATTATTATCATCAATAACACCATTTTGTTTTTATCCAAATCCATACCTTACAAGCAATAATGCCAGCTTGCATTATCATTTATCTACTCTATGCCAACCACAATTTAGCAAAATTAGTTTACTTCTAAGGGTGGCAAAAGATGATATGATAATCTTATAAGTTTCATTTTTAATAAAACTTATTAAACATGATTGACTTCAACTATAGCATACATGTTCTATGTTTTAGCTTCATAACATAATAATATGATATGTTTAGACTTGTTTAAACATGAGTAACTTCATTTTATATATATATATAAATTTGCATACAATATTTTATGTATGGATGACATGTGAATTGACATTTGGAGTTTTTTTTTTGGATAATCCAAATATTCAGCTTTTATAATCCGATAAATTTTGGAGATGATTAACTCAAAAAATTATCGACCACTAATATAATATATCATGAATGAGATTTGAATATTCATTACCTAAAAGCCTATTCCATCTCTTACCATAGCCTCTAGAGCACACTTGGAGTTTTAAAACATTTAAGTATTCGATCGACCGTAAATTAAAGTTTTGATACAAACAGAATTCTGAAAATTTGTGACTATAATAATAATACGTGTAGATGTATGTTTTAGTTATAATTAAACAAGTCGTGATGCGATTTTTACCCAACTCATATGACCTATTTATCCTAACAAGTCTTGTGACATGACTCAATTGATTTGTAAATGAGTCATGTAGAGTTAACCATACTAAAACAATATCATATGTAAATTTTAAATTTTGACCAATTTATTAAACAAATCTTTATTAAAATATAAATTAAAATGATCACATGCCATTGCGACATGATCTTCTAATTCAAATTTTTGCCCCTTGGTTTTTCCCCTTGAGAAGGCACAAAATTATGATTACCAATCATATAAATGACTCCAATTGAAACTTGAAACTGCTCAAATTATGCCAAGATTAAATGACACAATATGTTCAGCCTATTATTTCTATCTTGAAAAGCATAAACTAAGTGCATAGTTTCAACTCTACAGACCGCAATACGAACACAACTCTAATTTTTTAGAACAAACGATGTCATAACAATATCAGTCAATCTATGCTTTCTTCCCTAATGATCTGCGGAAACTAACACAAACTTAGCATGGCACACTGCATCCTCAGGCCGACAATTTTCTAAGATTAACGGTATGTAAAACGGCCGATGCTTAGCCTGAGAATGAAGAGGAAGAAATAGACATGGTTGTACCTCTAAACCTTATTGTAGGTTATCTGCATTTAATGATTCCAATCACCAAAAGAAAAAGGAAATTTAGGCATCAAAACCCATTGCACACATGAGAGACCACCTACACACATGATGCAGAGGAACAGCTTAAAACTTACATAAATGATTCAACACTAAAAAAAGCTAAAAGCTAATTCCAAAAAGGCGCATGCATCAGCATTAAGCACAGCGCAGCCATAATTACAAGGTAGCTTCAACACAAAGCATAATTCAGCTTATTACTAACCATCCCATCCATGTTCGAAATGCAATGGAATGCTTTAGTGAAATTTATCATTTCCAGACTTTTACTTCTTCGGATGCAATCTAAAAAAAGATTAACCTGGCCAATAATGAGACACAAATATCAACATACATGATGCTGAGTTACTTGCTGCATCTTAGAAATATAATACCGCCGCAGTTCACTATCAAGAAAGGATGAGAGGTCTGGTGTACAGTCGCATATGATTCAGTATAAGTAGATTTGCTGATGGCACTGAAATGGATCGTAGAGAAAGCAGAAGACACTATTGACAAAGACTAAGTGCATCAGTCAGTGACATGGCGTCTTCTCGTGACTGCATTGCTCGCCAGACCTTGAAATCTTCACCAAAATAGCCTTGTTCCATCCAATACTTTAAACATACCATGTTAAATGGCCCTTGCTCATTGCCAGAAGGGTCGGTGTAATGCCATATTCTATCCTTCATTCTGAATAGGAGACTTACTGGTATCTGGTTAGTTGAGTTAGAGTTTGGAACTTCTTCACCTTTGGTTTCAACTACTTGACCACTGCTTGTTGAATTAACATCTTGCGTAATGTCTTTTGACATTTCATTTTCTACGACAAATCCAGTAAATTGAGATTGATGAACAAAAGCATTTCAAGTTTTCAATCAATTTATTCATTGTACAAAAAAAAAATGTCAAGTTTTCAATCAATTTATTCATTGTACAAGAGAAATGGAAGTTCAAAAGAAGAAAAAAAATGCTAAAAGTGTATTTCCTACTAAAAATATAAGAGTGACCAACTTAAGAGCGCAAGTAGTACTTATACTTTTCTCCCTTGTTCTTCTCTGACTTTGCCGAGTAGTCCCCTCTTGTGAGAAGATCTGGAACGACTCTATGCATTTTTCCTTTTGCTACTGATGTCATACCGCTCTAATTGGCTTTTAGAGTAGAGAAACTTCACCTATTCTATTGATTGACAGAGGTGAACAGAAGGGAGGGATAATGAGTTCAAAAGAAGACAGACTTCATTATAGAAGAAAGTGATTTAACAAGTGAATGGGACGAAGACTTTAGAAAAGAGTTTGGCATAGTGTGCTCGTTTGGGACCTAAGGAGCACTTAATGGAACAAAAGCAAGGAGCCTTTACATGATGCTTGCTTCCCTACCCTACCAACATCAGATGCAAGCACGTATAGGCAACCAAAATTTGATCACCACCAAAGTAAAGTGATAATCGCCAAGTAAATAGCAATTCTCTAGACTAGTTCCATGAACATTTACATAAAGGTCTGAACTGATGTTACCTGTAAATAATTAACATGGTTCACTAGTAATTTACTTTTTCTCTCCAAATTGGACTAGTAATCCTAGTTCACTTCGAGCTATTGCAATTAATCCTAGGAATTAAAGAAACAGTGATTTTCTAAGAATGAAATAGAGGATTTTCAGTATATAATAAGTACCATATCAAAATAAATTGAGATGTATAATTTATCATAATGGAAACTAATAAAAGATTGTGAAAATCAAACTATTCTTCTCCCAAATCAGGGCAATAGAAGATTTTGGAAAACTAAGATGCTGAGTGCATGCGACCAGACTACACAATATTAACTGTCTTCTACAAGAGCCACAAATATTTCTAAAAGCAGGTCCTTGAAAGATAAAAATGTCCCCCAAACACTTCCACTACTATCCAAGTTATTTATATTTTGTGAATCAAAGAGCAAGAGGAAGATAAAATATAGAACGTTTGTCTATGGATTATTTTGGTCAGTATACCATGCTAAGTTATTACAAGTAAACATGCTAACACTGGATTGGTAAGTTAGCTCAGCGATGATAACCCATCATTCTAGAAAAACAAAATTCAGAAAAATGTAGAAATCATAAACACAATGTCAATAGGAATAGGAAAATAAAAATGTTGAGCATGATGAAAACAAATAAACAAAATGGGATCCGGTTTTAGTGGCAAAAAGATTAGATCCTCCTAGGAAGATACCCTTAAATAGATGCAAGTCTTGGCAAAAAAAAGGCAGCAGATTCCTAATTAAAAAGTTTCATTTCCAAAAACTTGAAGTTGCTAAATTTTTGGCAGCATCAAACTACAAACAAAATTTATTAATAAATACAAGTTGGCAAACCTGCAAGAGTCATTTCATCATTGTTTTGGTGGATTGCAACTCCTTGTCCTGAACAGTTCAACAAATATAAACCTGATTGAACAATGCCACTTCTTCCAATTCACTGTGTGATGAAAATTTAATTGATAGCATGAGGTAACGGACCTGGAAATCTTGCTGTGACATTTATATGGACTGCAGATCCATTATCTGCACACAAAAATTGAATCAGAGTCAAAACTTGTTTCTGTAATATGATTGTAGTCATTCTAATTATTGAGATATCTGAACTGTCGAAATTCCATTCATGCTAGTTACAAGTGTTACAACATCAATTGAGAATACTGGAACCCAATTTACAACGAAAATTTGATTATTAAGTTATAGAAGTACAGGAGACATTTTGTTAACAAAATAAGCTTGTGGAATTAACACCTAATCAAATTTAAGATGGCAATAAAAAAACTGAGATCACACTTGTTAGAGGAACACGATGAGATCCGCAGGTGAAGATAACTATAGTGTTCTTAGGGAGACAACATCAATCTCCTTGGAAGGAGATGGAGGAGAAGAATGGAGAAATACTAAAAGCAATCATTTGATATAATAGAATTTGATTGACGATTCTTTAATGTAAAGATATATAGATACTTCTATAGCTTGGTTTGAATTCTAAACTCATTGGTTCATGATGGCCAAAACTAATCAAAATAATTACTAAAATTTGTATTATTAGTTTTATTCTTAACAGCAGGCACAAGCACATAGCAAATAAATTTTCAACTAATTTCCTTGAGTATTAAGCCCTTTTGTCCTACAAGCTCAACTATGTTTTTTCACTTTCTTGATTCACAGTACAAATTTGATATTGCTTGACCGTGAGGGTGAGGGTGAGGGTGGATCACAGCAATTTGTAGATCAAATATATGAATGGATTCATTCCTATAAATCTCAAATAAAGCCAATATAAGACATGACATTATGTAAGAGATGGGTTTGTAACCACCTGATGCCACAATAATTAAGTATTACAAAGTGAGGAATAAAATTAACAACAACAACAAAGTCTTATCCCACTAGATGGGATAGGCAAGTATAAAATTAACAATCCAAAAAAAAAAAAACATAACTCTTGTTGTGAATTAGTGACTAAATAGGAGATATTGGATAAGTTACAAGCGTTATTTGGCACCTTTGTAACTTTTTAAACGGTCAGCATAATGAAAGCTAATAGAGTTGCCATGCCGCTATATGAACTCAGTCCTACCAAAGGAAGGGTCAATTTAGAGCATGTCAATTCAATTCGTATTAGAGTTATGATTTGGTTTTATATTTTGAGTCAGTATTTTACTATGGCTTTATTACAAATTCTGCTCATTATATTTTGCTTTCATCGAATTTTCAAAGATTTTTTAGCACCATGTGATATGGAGATCTTATTCAACCAAAACCTATGCTAATATGCTAAAATAATTAGTTGCCATAACAATTGAGCAGAAAAAAGAATACAATTGCTCCACCATTTTTAAATGATACAAGCAGTGGAAGAGAACAGGAGATAGAGAGACCAAGATATTTGAAAACAATAATGGTGCCGGCTAGGATATGAAAGGAGTTGGGAGCGAGTTGGTTTAAGGGGATTTTTAAAAAGGCCAGGATGCGGGTGTAAACAAGGGGAATGGGCAGGCGGAGTCCTCCTTTGAATTGGCCAACGAAAAATGTCACAGCATCAGGAGCTTGGTGAGGGTGATCAGAGGACTTAGGAAGGATCAACTTGGTTCCTTCAATGATGTAATCATCGCTGTGGATAGCAAAGGAATGAGATAGGGTTAGTCGAGTTTTGATGGTTTTGAACCAGGGAAGAGGGGAAGAGGAGGTTTTGGTTTTCGAATGGGGATGGGATGATGAGGCCATGTAGAAATTTGTGTAGCAAAGAAAAATGATATGCGTGAACAAATAGGCTAAGTATTTAGAAGCAGGGAAAATACTATACTCCAGAAAGAAAAATTAAAACATAAAACGCATAGTAATGACCAAAAAACTTGCTGCCTTCACATACACAACAGAATGTTGTTATAAGATCATATAAAGGGATTTAGAAATGTTATTTAAGGAACAGATGTTGGTTCATTAGGCCTGATCAGAGTATTATGATTCACAGCAGAAATGATATAATAAAACATACAGTTGTTCCTATAAAATAATATAGGCAATAAATTGAATAAAGATGCATATCATGGACAAATAAGATTGCAATCTGACAACACCAAGTTGAATGGATACTATTGCAGACAACCTTTCTTTTCTGGAGGAGAATTTAGTGGACTATTGCTATGTTCCTCAATTTGGCAGGTATCAACAACCACATCTGGAATTTCTTGAAGAAGACGATTTCTCTCTTCTGGCATAAGAAGCTTTTCTCTTTTGTCAATATACTCAAATAGTGTAATACCCATTACCCAGAAATTGTCAAGGAGAAATAATGTAAATACAATTTTCAATTTTAATTTATTCCACAGCATGAATGTGATAATGTGCTAAAGAAGTGAGCAATAAAAGCAATTATATAAACACTGCATATGAGGCTTGTACATATTTCCACATTTGAAGGATATTCTCTACGCCATCCTTTTTCATTTGCTTGATCAATCAGTTTCTGTAACTTCAAAATTTCCTTGTCAATCCACTGTAGGAAAGGACCTTAATCAACTTCGTAGCAGGTAAATTAAAAAAATATGAAATATAGACAACAAAATGATGTAGCTTGATATGTTGTATGCCCTCCTCGAATGGGGAACAATCTTATTACAATTAATGACTTAGGAACCCCCTCTAATTAAACATATATATTAGATTAGAGACATTATAGGTCCAGATCCTTGTACAATTATATATTTAAAAGAGGTCCTCAGAACTCCCTCCTTGAGCTGGATAAGACATGATAGAAATGTAACTTGTTAAATATGTATTCAATTCTAGGACTTCCCAAAGATTTAACTAGCAAGACTGCAAACCCATAATTGAAACTAACAAACAATGTAACAATCTACTTAGTACCATCTATCTAAGAAAATGACAATCTATCTCTGTGTTTTGACCACATGAAAGAAAATTGGAGAGAATGTGCAAGGAAGGTTGATTCTCACAATATAGTTACATTCGTTCATTGCTACTGTTTGAGTGAAACAAACTCACATGTGACGAGTCATAGCCTATGTTTTGCATCTGTACTTGATCTGGGCCATCTGGCAACTACATTTTTCTTTTCACATTTTCTAAGATATTATATCCCTACTCTAAATAACGTAATAAGGCAATTTGGATCTTCAATTTATAGAAGCACTAGCCCATTATACATCTATAATTTGAAGGTGACCACAACCATGACATAAGACACCCTTGCTTGGGACAGCCTTAAGGTATCAAATAACACTCAAAATTGACTTCCACACCAGCCCTTGACAAAGGAGATGTCAAGTCTATCTATGCTAGATAGTTAAATTTATTAACTAATCTATGATATTTCCTTGTATCGGATAAGGACTCCCCTAGCGTATTAGTCTGATATTCAAAGCCAAAATATTATTAGAATTGTAGCACTTTCGAAATTAGTCTCTTGAAGCATATCCAACTAGTATCTTCACTGTGAGATTGTCTGCACTTGTTGAGCAACCTCGAAGTTTAAAAATTATCTATGTATTCTAAGTCATTGGCATCGTGCTATTGGGGGTAGACTTTCAATCTTGTGATGCATGTAATGCCTTCATCTGTAAAATAATAAAATCTACATTGACAACGAGAAGACTCATTTCCCAGATTGAGAATAATGTAAAAACTTGAGTAATATGTTATTTCTTATAGTACCAAACTAAATGTGAGTAACACTAAATTTTTGAAATCATGCTCTGGGGATTATTTCAACCTACACAGATTTTTATAGAAAATCATAATTCATGATCTCTAACCAATGCATCAGTGGACATCAGGAGATAATTACCAAACCAAAGTGATATCAATATGACCGACATAATGACCTTGGCACTAGTAGAAAATATATTCATATAGCCAACATTATTAATCTATATATGCTCTTTTAGCACCAATCAAGCTTTGAGATTACGAACAAAGCAGATAGTTTAGCTATAAGCTCCCACTTGTACCCAACAACAGAAACTTCTTTGAAGGATTTCAAAGAGAAATTAATTTTCATATGTTTGCAATCTTTCATACTTGGACTTTTCATCAACCCCTCAACCTTGAACATAGTTGTGTTGAACACTTGGATCCACATCCATGTTAGACACACCAACTCAATTAACATAGTTAAAATGCAATGATGTCATTTCATCTTCTATTACTTGTCTCTGTCTTGGATCAAATATAGAACCTCTAAGATAGTTTCAGGTTCAAAATGTTGATACGTGCCAATGTTTTAGTCCAATGTTTTAGTCTTTGACGGGAACGATACTGTTTCTGCCGTGTTAATAGTAAATTGGAAGCGGAAGGAAGAAAAAGATACGATAGTTACATATACAATTAAATTCAATATTTGCTTTCCATTATATGGAGAGAAATGGAGAGAAATTACAAAATAAAAAATAACAATATTATCTCAATTTGAGTATTTAAGGGGTGTCGAGTGTTGATGTGCAATGATACTTGTCCAAGATTGACACAATGACACAGGAGAAATTGTGTAATCGGAAAGAGAATGTGCAAGACAATACACTTATGAGAATGTGCAAGATAAAACAAATAGAAAGGCCAAGGTAGAAAGTAGGATCCCATAAAGGAACAAAAAGTTGATAGAAACAAATAGTAGAGATAGTAGGATCAAAGCATAGGATTATAAGATCTTATAATTTGCTAAAATTTTGAATGTTATATTTCACATTTATGTTTAATTTTCAATTTCTAGAATTATTATGAAAAATTCAAAACTTCATGATTCTTATAGTATAAAAGCATATATTGAGGACTTATTGTATTATTATAAAAATACAAAGACCTAATTATGAATCTCTATAATATAACGGATATATGTGTAGACAAGCCAACCTAGCTATGTTGAGAGCACAAAATTTCCCCTTCACATGCTATCAAAGTCGCTAGCTCTTATTCATGTTTATCATTGATTCATGACAAGCACTCAAGTTTATTTCCACCTCCTCTTATGTGAGATATCTTTCTCCCCCTCAAGACAAAAAAAAAAGCATCAAACACACCCTCGCCTTATCTAATATCTCATACATGGCAATTTCTTTGTCGAGCCCTTACGCTCACCCTGCAACCCTTCACCAAAAGCAACATCAAATGCCAAGCACCCACTACAACGTCAACATCTGTCTCTTTGTCATGTGTCTATTTCCTCATGGTTTTGAAAAGGGCAAGCCAAAGAGAAAAGTCCAACGGCAACATCTCTTCCTTATCACTCTACAAAAGTCCCTCAACTAAGAACAATCTAGGGATCCTCTTGACACATTTCTTCCTTTTAATGACCCTGCTTTCACAACCAACAACTTCTAAGGACCTAAACAACATATTCCTATGCTCACAACCAAATAGGTGTAGGTTGCCACTAGTGTTTGACATCCTTGGCCCTCATTACTTTGCTAATCACTGTCTCAATGTTTAGTAGTACCTCCAAAATCATCTTTTGTACAACTAGCATATTAATTTCAACTTAAATTTAAAGACCAAGCTACCTTTAATACAAGATGTCATATTCTTTAGCTACTTTGACTTCCATTTTATAGCTCATCAAAGTCATTTATGCTCCATGACCATCACCATACAGAAATTGAATAGAAAAAATATGCATCTTGACTCCAACTATTATAGGTTGATATACATACTTTGGTCAACCAAGTGTTGAAGGCGATGACATTGGAAATACACTGAATGGTGGTAAAACTTATATTTCCTCAACTACAACACCGGAGCTATGTCCGTACATACATAGCGCTAAACTTTAGCCAACATCAAACTTGATATAGGGATAGTCAACTAAATAAAGCTCATGGTTATTGATACGTGAGAGAGCCTAGCCAAGGTTGATCCCAATCAAGGTTTATTATACTCTTATCCTTCCTATTACAGTTTTGATGCATCATACGATGATCCATTATATTAAAGCTTAGGGAATTAGGTGTTAAAGCTTAGAGAACTGTGTATCTGTATCTGTATCTTGTATGTGTATTGGTTCTGGTTCTGCAATGACAAACTAAGATATATTGATGAACAGATGAAAAAATTAGTTTCAATATCAGATGACCTAAAAGAGTTATTTAATATAAGTCTTAGAAAACTATGGGTTGATATCACAAGAACGTTCAAAGAACCTATGCCCTCATCCACTGCACAACACTTCTTTTGGTATTAACAAGGTGTAATTAATAATCAAGATATGATACTTTGTAACTTATTACTCAAAATTCTATGCAAATGATTTTTTTAATTTATATATACTATAAGTAAAAAAACAACTAAACAAGAATTATAAATTAAAATTCATTTAAATTCCGGCATGTGTGTACAGATCGGCATGATACTGTAAGTAATTTATCAATGTGCTCTTACATAAGTAAAATAGCTAATGTGACTGAATAAATCTCTTAACTGATAAAGAATAAGAATGAGATCAATCACTTGTCAAAGTAGCACTAATAATTATTAGTCCTTTCCCATGCAATTGTCAAATTCAAGATACTAATTTTCATTATCCTATGTTAGTATGTTTCTAACTCATCTTGACTCATGAACCAGCATAAATCCAAAATGCATAGGTTCTATTTTTCTCATCCTTTCTATGGTAATAAACAACATAAATACAAGGAAAATTCTTACAAAAAGTGGTTCTGTCCTCCAACAGGTGTAACAGTGTGCTTCAGTGTTTTAAGGAAATTGCATTAACAATAAAGCAAGAATATGGTGAACACTATATCAATATGGAAGAAAGTGAATGTGTTCGACATGTGAATCTAAAGTAGACAATCCCAAAAGCTCTTGCAACAATAGGGATAGCCTCGCATCTTAAGTTCTTAGTGTGGTGACAAACCAAAAAAAAACAATGGTTGCAAATGACAAGTAGGTGGAGGAACAGAGGCAACGTCAGAGAAGTGTATGCATGGGCAGTTCTTAAAAGGGAGACACATAGATGTATGCTTCCCCGTCGTGATGGAAGGAGACAAGAAAGGGTGACTCACAATTCCAAGAGAATAAATAAAGGCATATGACATCATGTCACCGCAGCTCAGATACCATTAATGGAGAATAATCTCACCAAAATCAATGGCCTAGGCATTATTCTACCAACATGTATATTAGATTAAAGATAAGTACAATTAGATCCTTGTACATTACATATTACAACACAAATTATTGGGACTAGTTTCTTCCCTTGTGGTTTGCTTTAACTACAACATTTTGATGGCTTAGCAATACAAGTTAAGTTAAATTTGTATTAGAGGCATAAGAAGCTTCAAACTCATGGATGGTCATTGACCCTCGAGAAGGAATTGAAGCTATGTGATGTTGTATTAAATCTTAGGTGTATTTTAGAATTAAATTGTATTGATGGTATGATTGTCTAGGTAGAGTTTCATTAGGGTTAATTTATGTTTTGAAGCCTTATAACTTAGTGATATTATTATCGGGTCCCCTCATGGACTTATGCGTCGGAACATTGTCAACGACCTATGGTTTTGTTTGTAGGGAGTTGGAGTGGAGGCAAGGCTTTCAACACTCAACCAATGACATGGTTAAGTATTAGTTCAACTTAAGAGTGCTCAGGGGGTCATGCTTTTGTTAATAGCTTATGGCCAAGACCTTAGGGTAACTTATGTGGCTCATAGAATTTCTCAACCTATGTTAGTCGATTAGACATATTTCAGTTAACTAGAACTGGGAACAAAATGGTTCTATTTGACCTTGGTCAACTAAATAACCTTGTTCGGTTGACAGTTGACTAGATGATGTTTAATCGACTAGGAGATCTGTTCGGCCAACTATGATTAGTATTGTTAGGTTTTCAACATTCAAATTATGTTCAAATAGTTGACTGGAACCTTGGTTCAGCCAATTGAAGTCGTATGTTTCAGCTTTTTCCAAGTGAATGTTTGACCAGAGGATATATGAGGCTTTGAGTTGCTTCAGCCACTAAGACACACCATTGCATAGTCATTTTGTTGTTCTCTATTGCTACAAAAATGCCAAAAGAAAATCCAAGAGCTTAGATTTGAAGGCTTCAGCTATATCAAACTCATTTGTAATCTCTCCTCTTCTCTTGGTTGGTATTTTACAGAAATCCCTTGTTTGGGTCATTCATGAATCACTTGCAAAAAATCTAGAGTTGTTGTGTAGAGTTAACAGTCATTGTAGAAGGTAATAGGTAATTTGACATGATAGTATAGGTGTGAGAACTTTGCCCTTAGAGGCCAAAATAATAAGTTTGTGGCACTAGTATTTTATGATGAGTAGTGAACTTTTTCACCAACTATCAAAATGGGTTAACTAATATAACTATCATAAAATTTAATTGCTATATTTCTAAGTGATCAAAAAGAAAAACATGTTCTTTCAAAGAAACATAATGACATACATGGTTCATTATGTCAGCATGAATACTTCTGACCTTCTCCTCGAGATCTGCCTGTCAAAACAACAAAACTTCATAAAAAAATAATATGATACAGATAAGCTATTCAAATTACAAAATTACATACAACCAGATGTTACTCAAGCAAAATAATTTTTTAGCAGGAATTCCATTTAAAATAGCAATCTTATCATCCAAACTAAGCGGTATGCGACCAATAAAATAGAGATGGACTAAACTATATGTATGCATATGTAGGAGCCTTTCAAAAAGGATGTTATCCAAATTGATGAAAGCTATGGTCATGCACAACCTATGTCAGTCATTTGAATCAATAATCCATAAAGCACAAGCAATGGTTAATAAGAGAATTCCATTTAACCCCATTCGTATTTTCTGCCTCGGATGCCTTGATGCAGAATACAAACAATACATAAATAGATTTTGTCAATCATTTCCTCTCTACCATTACTCAAGGATGTAGATCAATAAAATGACATTCTTTTTTCTTTGCAGAGTTTATAACCATTCCTAAACATCTCATGAACGAACAGTATGCTGAGGGGATTTACTGCTGCAAGCTGTCAACCATACGCCAAATGCTCAATTTCATGGAACATCTTCCAATTTCACCAAAAGTAGATACCACAAAAGCTTAAACAATTTTAGAAGATTAAGTTTCAACAAAAACAAGATACGTCCAATATTTAAAATTTCGACCCGTGCCGAGATTTCAGTCATGGACCGGAACGATACAATTTCAGTACCGTATTATGTCGTGCTGATATAGTTTCGGTATTTTTTAAATATAAAATATATTAATTAAAAAATAAAAATATTTAACATAAATATTTAAAAAATAAACAATAATCTTTTAAAAAAGGAAAAAATATGAAAATAAATAAAATATAAAAATTATTATATCTTTTTAGAATTAAAATAAATAAAATATATAATTGATTAGATAATTTTATTAGGATTTAATAAAGCCTTTTTAGATTATCCCTATCATAGCTAAGAATTGATTAAAATAATCGACCTAAGTTTTAATTAAAAAAAAAATCCGAACTTGTGACACCCACTCGTGACGAGGTCGTTAGGTCGCGCGACTCCGGCGCGGCCACAAGGGTAGCACGACCCCTCACCGACGGCCGTAGGGGTCATGCGACCCCTCCGTAGCGGCCGCAAGGTCGCGCGACGCCTCAGCGGCGGCCACGGGGTCACACGACCCCTCTCGGCTATCGCGGGGCCTGGTGTCTGGTCGTGCCGGTCGACCGGCGAAACGAAATGTTTCGCTTGTTTCGATACGGTATTTTAATCCATGGATACACCAAGAGCCAATTCAATGAAAGACATTTGACATTTTCATAAAAATTAAAAATGTATATATAAAAATCATACTATTGAATATCAACAGAAAACATTAAAAACCAAGAAATGACCATGCCATTTTACTCTTATCCATTGCTTCAACTGTTGTCGATGCTAGGTACTCAATCCAAACTATAGCTTAAAATGCCACTCCTTTTTGGTTTGTACAAAGAAACTTACCATTCCGGCATTCCCCAAGTTGGCCTAAACAGAAATACTCGGCATGGGTAACTCATGCCACCATTGCCGCTTGAAATCAAGGTATCATCTGTATTGGGAAATACATATGTACGTCTCAGGCTCTTAGCTCATTTCCAAGCAAAACCAAATGGCAGGTGGATGAGGATTAGAGCCTAGCTTGACAGCACATTTGATTTGCTACGCTACACCGTAAGGAGCTTGAAGCAGCCAATCACTGATCATCACAGAAATTAATCTGGGTAGTCACAGCTCATCACGCAATGGCTACAAAAAATCCCTGATCATTACAGAGAACATAAGCAGCTTTTCAATCAACAGTAATCCTTTACTAAGGATCAAGAATGTACCCCTTCGCATAACCTCAAACCCATTAAACTTCTTACTCTTCTTCTACTTCTCTCTGTCCCTACTCTTCTTCCTTTTCTTCTCCCTTTTTTTTGGACAAGTAAAAATGGTATATCACATATACAAAATGTACAAAATGAGGTTTTAGGATCTATTCATGTTTGATAAAGCATCATATCTGAATAGATACCTAAAAACATGTATACATGTATATGCACACTTCTAAGTATCCTCTCCACATCTAAATGTCCCTCACCAAAAAAAACTATGATTCAGTCCCTCCACACATAATGTATCTGCGATGACAAAGGCCAAATGACGAGCCTTTGTCACCACCCTGCTCCCACGGTAACGTTGTCCAAAGACACGGATCATCCTCCGATAGGTGATCTCTGGGCGCATATAAAACCAGCCTCAAATCCTCCGTCATAGGTCTACAATAGAGGGCACTGGAAGAACAGATGCTCCTGTGTCTCCGGCACTTGTACTCAAAAAGTGCATTGTCGATCCTCCAGATACTCCTGTCAATCTTTAGTGGGAAGCCTCCTCTACGTCAGCATCCAAAAGGTGACTGCATGACTCCGCTGAATGTAAGACTTCCACACTATCCGAGCCCATGACACCCTGGGACTAGAGTGTCTGAAGAAGTCATAAGCCTGAGCTACTCCTCCATCCTGTGCAAACAACTCTGTCAGTCTCTATCTAGCAACCTCTAGGATAAGATCCCATATGTGCAGCAAGCGCTTGATCATCGGGGAATCTAAATGAGTTGTTTGCCAATCCACAAATCAATGTGACTCAAGTAGGTATGGTGTACTCACTTAATCCATAATGCATCCTCCTTCCCTTGAATCCTCCGAAGAACCTTAGCTAGGAGGGCTAGGCTTCACGCCCGCAAGTCTCTGAATCTCATGTCACCCTCATCTTTCGGTCTACACATATCGGGCCAAGACATGGATGATATATGTCGACCTATCCGAATTGACACTGTTAAAGGATACTAGAACACATATTGTAAACTTTTGTCTGAACCAATTAACCAAGTGTCATATTCAAGTATTAAACAATTGGAGTTCCTACAATATTTTTTTCTTCTCTATTGACGAACTCAGGACACATCCAAGATACGGTACCATGGTGCTTGTTGTTTGCAGATGATATTATTTTGGTAGATGAGACCTGTGAAGGAGTAAATGCTAAAAAAAATTAGGCTTAGTAGAGTAAAGACAGAATATATAGAATTTAAGTTTAGTAATATTATACGTAATGAGACAATTGTTAAGATAAGAGATGACGAGCTGTCTATAATTGAGAGTTTTAAGTATTTGGGATCATTTTTGCAAAATAATGGAGGGATTGAGAGAAATATCTTACATATAATACAAGTTGAAATGGAGGAGAGCGTTAGGTGTTCTGTGTGATCGTAAAATATCTTTAAGACTAAAAGAATTTTTTTACAAAATGACGGTTAGACCTGCTATGTTATATAGAGCTGAATGTTGGGCTATGACTTGAGCATGACCAAAAGATGAGAGTTACAGAGATGAGGATGTTAAGGTGGATCTACGAATATAAAAGGATGGACAAGATAAAAAATGAAAATATTGAGGTTGCACAACAACAACAACAACAACAACCGAGCTTTATCCCACTATGTGAGGTCGGCTATATGGATCCTTTTACGCCATTGAGCTCTATCCCCTACTATATCATCATCTATATTTAAATAAATTTTA
>JBBUKS010217204.1:0-22734 GCA_038050645.1 Hedychium gardnerianum
CAGGCAGCTATCGCCGTGCGATTTGGTCATGCGCGCTGCCAAGGAGGCGACCGATCACTGCGATTTAGTCACGCGCGTGTCCATCGTGTTTGCCTCCTCAAGTGATTATCTGCTTGCATGCACGTTGCAGCAGTGGTCGTCTACAAGAGCAACGAAGTGCGGCGTGGCAGTCACAACAAGAGGAAGAAGAAGAAATTAGGAATTACATGTTGAGAGAGAGCAGCAAATGTCCTCGGCGATCTCCTCAGCGAGATAACAAAGTCAGCAGCGAGAACGAAAACAAACTCATGATGGAAATAGGGTTTTAATTTATTAAAATAAAAATAAAATAATAATAATAATTTAATAAATTTCTTTGTAATTTATATAAATTAAAAATGAAATTTATTTCTGTTTAAAATTTTATAAACAGATTTTTTGACAAATAAAATTTGGTATCAGATTTTGTTTCGAATTTGTGTTTATTTTTGTTTATAAAAATTTATTTTGTAAATTCATTTTTAGTTCGTTTTAAATTCCATCTCAAATATTTTTTATATATTATATTTTATTTAAATACACTGAATTAGTAATTCCGTATCAAATCCGTTATTAATTTACTAAATTTTAAAATAGATTTTATTTCCATTTTAAAAATTCATTTTGAAGCCCTATTTTCTTGTAGTGCTTGAAATATTGTCCATATGTGTAGGACCTCTTGCCGTTCTAATTGATTGTGTGCCTATTGAATCCTCTGTGCAGTCAACATTTTCCTCGTCTATTAAATCAGCCCCAATTTTAGTCTTGCCTTTGTCAAGGTTTGTACCTCCTCGTTTGCTTTTATTTTTTGCCATAGAGCTGACAAACCTATTAATCATAAAATTTACAAGGAGTTTGAGAATTTAGCATATAAACATATCAATGTAAGATGTAAGATGCTAGCAAATGTAAACAATGCATTCATGATTTTTGATGTCCTAGTATCAAACAAATCACTGCCCCACTTTTGTAGTTAGAGAATTTTCTCTACTTCAAACAAGGTATTATCATAGTAATATTCATTAGCTTAAATAATAATCCCAAGAAACAAAGTAATATACCAGATAGTGAAGCCAAGAATATAAAGGTGTATGCAAGGCTAGAGAAATTACGAGATGGTAGGCTAAAACAAAAGCAGGCTTCATCGATTATAATTTATATCATTAATACAATTTAAACGCCACAAATGATTGACACCCAGACAATTAATTAGGATGAATTGAATTATTCATTCCATCCCTTTTCTAAAATAGAGAAGATGAACTAGAAATTCTACTATTGCATAGTTTTGGGCTTAGGGTTTACTAATTTTAAAGAAAAATCATCATAATAGACAAACTAACCTCAAAATAAAATTAGTATTGCATAATTTCAAGCATAGGGTTTACTGATTTAAAAAAAATCATCGCAATGGGCAAACGAACCTCAACAAAATTTTAGTATTGCATAATTTCGAGCATAGGGTTTAATAATTCTATGGATTTCAAATACCTTTTAAGAGAACGGCTAAATGGATGAGATTCTAGAAGAGGGGACTTCTCAAGCTTCTCAGGTGACGGCAGAAATGAAGCAAAAAACCCTGGGCTTCTCACGTGAATTGGGGATGAATGGAGGTTGTGATTCAGAGGTGAATAAGTGAATGTGTGGTACTGGTGGTGAATTGGACGAAGGGTTAAGGTTTATGAATTGAACGGAGGTTGTGATTTCTTCTCAGATGAATTGGTGACTTGGACGAAGGGTTAAGGTTGCTTCTCAGGTGAATTAGGGATGAATGGAAGTTGTGATTCAGAGGTGAATCAGTAAATGTGTGGTGAATCTAACGAAAGGTTAAAGTTTGTGAATTGGGGATGAACAAAGATTGTGATTTCTACAGGGTGTTTGCTTCTCAGATGTATGGTGTTTGCTTCTCAGATGAAAATAATTTTTTCATTTTTTGTGTGTTTACTAATGAAAGTCGCATTTTCAGGAAACTAAATCATGTTTCCCGATTTCTGGCGTGAGTTTTGAGGCGAAAAAAACACAACGGTTATAATTTCATTGACAACGGTTTATAACCGTTGTCTTATTATCACAACCGCTTAACGACAATGGTTTATAACCGTTGTTCCAAGCGTTGTGATTTAACTAAAATGACATTCTCATTAACAACGGTTCATTGCACTGTTGTCCTGACTGCTATTAAGATTAAAAAAAAGTGCTTAAAGATAATAGTTTTGGAAAATCATTGTAAAAGACGTTGATTAAAAAAAAAGGTGCTCAACGACAACAGATAGTGTAAAACCATTGTCTTTTGCGTTATATGGGCGCTCAAAGATAACGATTTTGTCAAAAATCATTGTCTTTTATCAAAATCATAACAGTTTCTCCTAAAACTATGTCTTTATGGTATTGTCTTTTAGCATTTTTGTTGTAGTAACAAACTGTGTGTGTATAGGGCTAACTGTAGGATCAAGTGCACGTGAGAGGGGGAGTGAATCACATATTTTAAAAAACTTTTCTTTTTCGATTTTAATTAAAACTCATTCGAAACTTGAGTGTGCAGCGGAAGTAAGAAAAACATAAAACAACAAATCAGTATACGGTTGGTTTTACTTGGTTCGCAGCCCCCGCGGACTACTACTCTAAGGCCCACGCTCCTTCGAAACGTTTCTGACGGGAAATCCACTAAAACACTCTTCCGAAAAATCTCTGAAAGAGTAATCGAGCATAGAATGAGGGAAGTGTAACAACCCTACACTTCCCTATGCAATAATTGAATTACACTAAATGAAATAAAAATTATTTCGTTACCAATACTTGAAGATTAACGAAAAATGAGCTCAGATGTTGATAAAGATTTTGCTGCAGATGGTGGCTTTGACGTTAGTTCGATGCAACAGGATCATAGAACAACAGTTGGAGAGCTCGAAGCAACAGTGTGATTAAAAAATAGAGTTTAGAATTGATACTTTGGTGCTGCTTGGCGAGACTTTTTTATAACCTCTTGGGGGTGCCTCCATCGAACAGGGGCGCCTCCATTGAGGTTGATCTGATTCAATAAATCCGCTGTTTATCCACTCCGAGGCGCCTCCAAGCTGTCCAAGGCACCTCTATCGATGTCATGTGTCAACAGCCTGTGAAAACTCCATCCACACTGCTTATCCATGCATTGAGGCACCTCCATCAACTCGAGGCGCCTCTGGCTCTGAAGCACCTCCATCCATCTGAGGCGCCTCCAATGCCTCTGGATCCGAGGCACGTCCAGTACTTCTAGAGACAATTTTCCTGCAAGCATTATTTGTCCAAAACACAAACCTATAAAACATAGTTATATAAAAAATGCATGTACAAATAATATTTATGACTTTGATCCTATCTATCCATGACTCATATCTAGTCATGATCTCAACTTAGAGTTTCAAGTTGGATCTAAGTTGGACCAACGCCTAACGTCCCACTGGGACTCGACCTCGCTAGATTCGCTCCTCCAGTTTGCTTATCTCACTTACCCTTTGTCGACTTTCTTTCTTGACTTCTCTTGACCCACTGGGGCTTCCTGTCAGAATTTCATATCTGGACTTCAGTCAGTCATCTGGTCTTCTCTGACTGACCCGACTGGACTTTCTGCCAATTGTCTGGTCCTCTCTAATCTAGTTAGACCTTTCGTCAATCATCTTGTTCTCTCTGACTCGACTGGACTCCATCTTGGTATCTGGTCCTTTAAATCCGTCAAGTTTAATTAGCCTGCACACTTAGTTCAAGAGATTAAATAACACGAGTCTAACTTTAACTTTTTATCATATATCAAAATCTTATGTTAGAAACTATACTAATACTAACCTAACCCTAAACAATTGCCAAATTTGATAGTGACTTAGCAATTAAAACATGGACCACTCTGACATTCAATAATTTTGATCAATCTCAAATTCAGCATCATTCATTTCTCATTTTGACTAGTCTAATTTCCATAGAGCACAAGATGATCTCGAGAAGAGAATCACCTTCAAAAGGGCAATTAAATTTTTTTTTTCATTTCGCCCGATTAATCCTAGAAATAGATAGTCTCACTTTTTATTTAACTACCAGGTAAATTAGAAGCACAATTTATGCATCCTCTAACTCTCTAAGTGCTTTACTACTACATCACTTTCCTTGTTTACCCGTGCCGCATATTATGACTCGATTCTATACCCAAAAGAGAATCAAGAACAAACTTCATCTTTCATACTCGTGCCATTTCTTGTAGGAGGGCATACTAAAGTGAAACTCGTAGAGGAACATGGTTGATGAAAGAAGTTCAATAGTATATGTTCGAGCTGTGCCTTCGTATTCAACCTAAAGCCTTTCCTAGCAACCGAGTGTTTTGTTGGAAAAAGTGAATACAAAATGGGTGATATTAACTCTAATAAAAATGAGGAATAGTCGCGTACTAGAAGTTTCATGCTGGTTCATATTAAATCATAACCAAAGGATACTGTAGATATGATTAGAAAAGAGACGCTCTCTTACATATACGTGTTTCTAAGGGAGTTTAGGGTACTACAAACCTTTTGTTTGCATATCCAAACACATGTAAATAGCAAGATTAGACTTTTTCGAGATGTAGCTTGAATAGTCATAAAGAGTCTTTCAAATAAGAGCAATTAAAGGATATTAAAATTTTGAATCGTCCGTCATAAGTATTTTATAATTTATCTTGATGATTATTAAAAAAAATATGAAATTAAATTGATCAAATGGGAGGAACAAGAAATTTATGTTTTTATTGTCATACTATCATCTAACTGTATATTTACTATCGTTCGAGGTCCAAACAAAAAAAATGTGGCTAGTCTAAAGTCACCGGTCAGGGCTACCTGCCACCACTCGTGATAGACCGGCCGAATCAAATTGACACGCCAAAAAATCAATTAACCAGACACAAGTCATGCCTGACTTGATTGATTGATGAGCAAAATTCTATTAAGAAGATAATAGAACTGGTCAACTTGTGGGGCCCCATTTTTCTGGACTCTTGGCCCAGTTCTTAGCCCAAATGCTGATGTATGGGTTTTCGGATCAAAACTCATATGCTTCAAGTGAGTGAGATTGCTTGTGATCTAGCAAATGATCCTAACAAGTGATATCAAAATCGAGATTGTCAGATCATAAAGTAGTGTAGCCAACACATCCCAAACCCTATTCATAGGTTTGACGAGCCTTCGAAGATGGTTGGACAAGCCTTTGAATACATTATAGGTCTTTAAATAGGGCTACAATTGACTTGGTCCTTTCTGTTCGATCCTCTTTTAGGGCGAGATGAAGCTACCTCCCATATGTTTCTCGGTAATTAATCAGGAGGTCTGTTTAGTAGGAAGGGAGGCATTGATCGATCACTGAAGAACAGCGAAGACATCACTGTAGTGGACGTCGGTGAGATCGATCGGCACGAGATCTTTGAAGAAACACAAGAAACATGAAGAACAGAAGAGAAGAACAAATTTAGTGTGCATTCATTGATATGTTACTGTGTTGTACTTTCAAGGAAGACTGAGCAACAACATTCTTTTTGTTGTATGCATGAAAAGTGTGTAAAATGAAGACACTTCCCTTCGTCCACGTTTTTGGGGTTGAATAAGTTCAATTGGTTGGACAAGCCAATTCGGACCGGTCTCACAATGAGGTCATTTGGTTATCCTTTAGAGGAGATTATAGTCAAGGATACGAGTCTAGCCTGACTAAAGGAGGCCTAAAAATAAAATCTATCTTGTAATATAAATTACAAGACAATTCGATCCTTCGATAATTGATATAAGTGTGGGAAGGAGATGGTAAGGGGTGTTTGATTGTTTTCAGTCATGTATGAATGCGGTAAAAATTTCAAAAATAGATTTTCAAACTTAAGAAAAAATTATTAAAATATCCTCATAATTTATTTTTTAAAAAAATATTTTTAAAAAATAACCTTCGCATTTTATGCTAAAATCTTCTCCCTTTTAACCCTATTTTTCCTTTATAAATTGCCATCAAATTAATTTAGATAGGGAAATAAATTATTAGAAAGTATTTTAAAATTAATTAAATCTTAAAGATATTTTTAAAATTCTCCATGAAAGTGTGTGTGACTAAAAAATAAAAGGTTTACACTAGAAAATATATATATATACACTAGAAAATATATATATAGATAATTCTCCATTCTATAGGATTTTGATAGCCTACACATTTTATCCTGTACAATCATGTACACCTGCTGAGGTAGCATAATCCTGATCACTGATCATATCACACATATTTTGATTAATGATGTGCAGGTGACCACCTCAGCAGGTGTTCATGGTTATGCAGGATAAGGTGTACAGGCTAACATAACTCTCTCTATATATAACATTAAGGTCATAAAGTATTTTATTTCATTTTAAAAAAATATTTAGTATTTTAGCAAAATAAAAAAGTTATATTTACATATAGAGGAGTTCTTTAGGAGAAAATATTTGGTACAATAGTAAAATTATTTATTGCATGATCTAAAAGTCATTAGTCTCAAAAATAATTTTTAATGATAAGATTGCGTATAATTGATCCTTTTCAAGATTTCATATTAGGAGAGATTTCATATTAACGGAAGATTCGAATGCCGAACTATCTTTTTTATAAAGAAATTCTTTCTAAGTAAACAACAGAATTAATATTAGGCAAATATATATATATATCTTTTATTTTTATTAGCATTAAAATAAAGTGTGAAAATATTGAAAAAGTATTCATCTTATTTTTTTTTACTTTGAAAATACTCTTTTTCAATATTATTGTAATAATTTTAATCATAAATCATATAATATAGAATAATTTAGATAAAATTGTTCCACTGTTAGTTAAAATTATTTTATATTATAATAATTTTAACTAAAATTATTATAATAATATTATATTTTCAGGATAAAAACAATGAAATATTTGATCAACAAAGGATTTTCTTTAGATGATAACAAAAATAACACTTCCACAGCTTATCTAAATCTACTTCTCCTCCATCTACGTAAACTCCTGAGTAGCAAGCAAACAAACATTTGTTTTTTTTTTTTATTTGTTTGTTGAGGTAGATGGTATATCTCGTTTGTTTATCTGATAAATTCTGACCATAATTTATGTACCCTTAAAGTTGATTTTTAAAATATTTATCTATATTCAAATTCAAATTTTAATTCTGATGTTCGTATTTATTCATCTAAATATTTTATTACTTTACTACTTCATCACATTCGTGGGTAACAAATATTTTTTTTAATAATCTAAATATTTGTATCTTATGTTCAATTAATCCTGAGATAGGTGACTTTTTTTCTAATTCATCTATGGGATAAATTTAAAAGTGCAAGCGGCTCCTCACCTAGTAAATAATGTCCTAAATTTTTTATCTCATTGAAGGAAAATATCTTATAGTATACCGTAGCTGGAATTCGAACCATGAATATTTGAATATTCTGCTGAGCGTTTTGCCGCTACACCATGCTGGGGACGATAATAAATTAAACATTATTTTTTTTGTTAACCTATGTATCCAACTTTTCGAACCGACTAATCCTAGAAGTGACCGGCTCGACCCCACGAAAGTTTCCCACCATCCACTAAAGTAAATCCGAGAAACACGAATGAATTCTGATGGATGACCTAGCATCATGAGTGGTTCGAATACTACGAGCATATGATGTGCTATGCGAGAGATTCAAACCCTTCATTACATGAGAGTTCATCCTATCTCTTATCATTGCACTGTACCCCGAGGACTACAACAAATATTTTTTTAGAGGGTAATTCAGGTATCTAGCTCTTACAATCCGACTAATCCTGAAGGTGACCAGTCCGACCTCATAGAAATTTCCCACCGGCCACTAGATAAATCAGGAAGCGCAGATGGATTCTAGCGGACGGTCTAGCGCCATAAGTTTTTCAAACTCCTTATGTATAATATATCCTGGATGAGATTTAAACCCTCGTTCTCTAGGGAGCTCGTCCCACCTCTTATCATCACACCATAGACTCGGGGCACAAACATTTTTTTTTTGATAACTCAGGTGTCCAATTCTTACGATCCAATTAATCCCGAAGGTGACTGGACCAACCCCATAAAAGTTTTTCACTGGTCCCCAAGGTACATCACGAAAGTGCAACATCAAGTCGTCGACAATCGACTTCGCCGTCTTCGTCGTCCCTGTAAAATCGTTCAACGTCGAATTAGTACTCTACTTGTGAAGGTAAACTTGTAAACTTTTTCTGTCCATGAGTACTTCTGCCCACGGCCTCCCATGGGACACAAACATTATTTTTTAAATTTTTAATTGGCACCAGGTATTCAGCTCTTTGAATCGACTAATCTTAAAGACGACCAGCCCGATTTCACAGAAGTTTTCTACCGATCGATAAATCAGGAGACACTCGTGGTGGTCTATCCAAAATCTAGACTGTCCTCTTTCTCAAACCCACTACGTGGTGGTCTATCCAAAATCTAGACTGTCCTCTTTCTCAAACCCACTACCCATTGGAGGAAAATGTTAGATTATATATATTTATTAGAATTATTCATTTATAACTTTTAGGGTAATTTAGTCTTTTCTCTTTTGTATAGGATTTCTTAACCTAGTTATATAATGCTATGTATTCTATTTCACTTTGATACTTTTGATTTAATAAGACGGCTATCTTTTTCCTTTTCTCAATCTTAACATGGTATCAAAGCAGTCATTTTCATGATTTTGATAATTCGATTGAAGAACTGTTAATTCCGTCCATAATTTTCACGAATCGAACTATAGTTTTTCGTTCTGAACTTTTTGGGTTTCTTTTGTCTTGGTTTTGGTTAGTGTTTGATTATTCGTGAGCACTATTCGTTCTGTTACCATGGTTGATCATACGGATGATTCGCTTCAATCAATTAGTGTCCGACTGAATGGAAAGAATTATTCATATTGGGGATATGTTATGAAAAAGCTCTTGCAGGGAAAATCTATGTGGGGATATGTTTCAGGTGTGTGAGTTAAACCTACGGACAACAACGCTGCTGATTATGCAAAGTCATTGGATATTTGGGAGACTGATAATGCAAATTTAGGTTATTACATGAATCAATAATTCTGTTACACACTCCATTGATGCTCAGTTGGCCAAGTATGGGACTGTCAAAGAGGTTTGGGATCATCTGGCAAGATTACACATGCAGTCTTACTTTGCCAAACAATATCAATTGGAAGCAGATATCCTCGTATTTCGACAGCAAGATATGGGCGTCCAAGATTTTTATTCTGCTATGTCAGATCTATGGGACCAGTTGGCACTCACAGAATCCTCAAAATTACGAGCATTCCCATCTTATGTTACTCATAGAGAATAACAATGTCTGGTCTAATTCTTGGTGGCACTTCGTGATGATTTTAAAGGATTGCATGGGAAAATTTTGCATCATAGTCCTCTCCCTTCCGTTGATTCAGTGGTATATGAATTGCTAGCTGAGGAGATTCGCCTTAAGTCTTAGGTTGATAAGAGGACTATTGCACCGTCTACATCATCTGCTTTTGCAGAACCACAGCGGCCTCCGCCTCATAACAAAAATTGGTCGAATTCGAAGGTTTCCCATGATGAATGTGTCTTTTGTAAGCGGAAGGGTCACTGGAAGACTCAATGTCCGCTATTATTGAACAAAGGGAAATCGCAGCAGCCTCAACATCAGAATCCTCAGAATACTTCGAAAAAGTCTGATAATCCATCACAATAGCCTTAACATCATAATCCTCATAATACTTCGGGAAAGTTTGGTAATCCATCATAGCAGTAGATGTATCGACCTCCTTCGTCTAACAATATTGTGGCTACCCAGTCCTTGGATGTATCTTTGCTTGAGCAGTTTCAGCAATTTCTCTCCTTACAACCTCATGCTATGTCTGCTTCTTCTCATATAGGTTTGTCATCCTCTAGTGCATCAGGTATATCTTCCTCTTTGTGAATCTTAGATTCTGGAGCTTCTCATCATATGTCACCTGACTTATCATCTTTTATCTCTTTGTCTCATAATTCATCTTTATCAGTTGTGACTGTTGATGATGCTCCAATGTCATAGTAGGTGTTGGTTCCGTTGTTACAACTTGTTTATCCCTTCCTGATGTCTATTATATTTCTAGTCTTACACTTAATCTTATTTCTGTAAGTCAATTGTGTGAGTATGAATATGTAATCTCTTTTTTTTCTTATAATTGTTATGTGCAGGACTCGTAATCTCAGAAGGTGATTAGGACAGGTCATAGGCATGGGGGACTCTTTGTCTTCGATCAGCTCCAAGTATCAGATGTTGCAGCTTCTAATATTGATCTATCATCTTTTCGATTGAGTCGTTCTTCTTCTAATTTTTATTTATGGCATACTCGTTTAGGTCATGTTTCAGCGTCCCGTTTACAATTTTTAGTTTCGTTTGGAGTATTAGGACCTTTAAAAAGACATGATATTTCTAATTGTAGTGGTTGTAAATTGATAAAATTTTCTGTGTTATCTTTTTCTTCTAATCCTTTTGACCTTATTCATTTCGATGTGTGGGCCTTCTCCTATTACTACAAAAGAAGAATCAAGATATTATGTTTCTTTTATTGAAGATTGCACTCGTTATGCTTGGGTTTATCTTATAAAACGCAGATCTGATTATCTTACCATCTTCAATGACTTTAAAACTCTTGTCAAAACTCAACATTCGGTTGTTATCTAGTATTTTTGTTGTGATTTGAGGGGGGAGTACACTTTCAATGATTTTTCTCATTTACTTGCATCAGAAGGTACTATACATAAAATCTCGTGTCGAGAAACACTTGAACATAATGGGGTTGTGGAGAGAAAGCATAGACATCTTATTGAGATAGCCCGTTCATTCTTATTGTCTTCGGATGTTCCTAGTGTCTTTTGGGGAGATGCAATTCTTACTAGTACTCATGTGATTAATAGGATTCCGACTTCTCACAATTCAGGTTTGTTTCCATTTCAAAAACTATATGATTGTGCTCCTGATCATTTCTCTTTACGTGTTTTTTGTTGTACCTGTTTTGTTCTCCGCCCACACGTTGAGCATGATAAGTTGTCCTCTAGGTCTGTTTTGTGTGTCTTCCTTGATTATGGTGTTGGTCAAAAAGGGTATCGTTGTTTTGATCCAGTTAGTAAAATATTGTATGTCTCTCGTCATGTTGTGTTTCTTGAACATATTCCTTTCTTCTATATACCCTCTGCTCCACATGACATGACTCATGCAGATCTTATTCGCATTGATCCCTTTAGTACCGGCACTGACGAAGACTCCCCTATGGCTACTCTTTCTCATGACAGCTCCACTGAATCTGGTATTCTCAAGACATCTGCTCCTGCACCTATTCCATCACCTCATGAGATTGCAAACAATCCTACTCATTAGTTTACACGTCCTCGTAAGTCTACTAAGCTACCTGATTTTGCTTATTCTTATTAATCTAATTCCTTTGCTTCTTTTGTTACATTTGTTCATCATCTTTCTGAGCTTTTATCCTATAGAGAAGTTGTTGGTAACTCTCTTTGGCAAAATGTTATGATCGAGGAATTAACTGCTCTGCATCATACTCATACTTGGGATTTGATACCGCTGCCACCAGGGAAATGTGTCATTGGTTCTCGTGGGTTTATAAGATCAAGACTAAATTCGATGGTTCTGTTGAATGGTACAAAGCTTGTTTTGTTGCTAAAGGTTACTCTTAGGAGTATGACATGAATTATGAGGAAACTTTTGCCTTTGTTGCTAAAATGACCACCATTCATTCGTATGTTAATTGTCATTGCCTCTGTTCGTCGATGAAAAATATCTCAAATGGATGTCAAGAATGCCTTCTTGAATGGTGATTTTCAAGAAGAAGTGTATATGGTGCCTCCTCCTGGAGTTGCTCACCGATCTAGTGAAGTTTGCAGGCTTCGCAAAGCTCTCTATGGACTCAAACATGCACCACGTGCTTGGTTTGCGAAGTTTTCTACGGTGATTATCTCGCTTGGCTTTCGTCTTAGTAATCATGATTCGATTTTATTTGTCAAGTGTACGCATGCAGGTCGTATACTTTTATCTTTACATGTGGATGACATAATAATTACTGGTGATGATCTTGATGGAATTGAGTCTTTGAAGGTTGAATTGGCTCATTGTTTTGCTATGAAAGACTTGGATTTACTACGCTATTTTCTGGGAATCGAGATCACTTCTTCATCAAAAGGTTATCTCTTGTCTCAGTGAAAGTACATAGTTGATCTATTGAACGTGCACGTCTCACTGACAACAGGGTAGTTGATACTACTCCCCTTGAGATTAATGTTCGGTATTCTTCATCAGATGGTTCTCCTTTTCTAGATCCTAGCCTCTACTATACCGTTGTGGAAAGTTTGGTTTATCTCACTGTAACTCGTCCTGATATTGCCCATGCTGTGCATGTGGTTAGTCACTTTGTCACTACACTGACCACAGTTCATTGGGCTGTTGTTCTTTGCATTCTCCGGTATCTTCGAGGAACTCAGTTTCAAAGTCTCTTATTCTCTTCTACTTCCTCGTTAGAGATGCGTGCATACTCTGATGCTGATTGGGAGAGTGACCCTATGGATCGTAAGTCGACCACGGACTTCTGTATTTTTCTTGGAGATTCTCTTATCTCTTGGAAGAGTAAGAAGCGGGATGTTATTTCTAGATCTTCCACATAAGCTGAGTATCGTGTCATGGCTACCACCACTTGTGAGATTGTTTGGCTATGTTGGTTGCTTGCATATATGGGAGTTCTTCTTCGGCAACCTACTGTTCTTTATTGTGATAATCAGAGTGTCATTTAGATTGCGCGCAATACAGTTTTTCATAAGAGAACGAAGCATATTGAGATTGATTATCATTTCACTCGTCATCATCTACATCTTGGCACTATCACGCTATCCTTTGTTCCTTCCTTACTGCAGATAGTTGATATATTTACCAAGGCTCATTCCACTTCGCGCTTTCATTTTTTGTTTGACAAACTCTCAATGCTTCTAGCTGTAACATCGTGAATTTGAGGGGGGATGCTAGATTATATATATTTATTAGAATTATTCATTTATAGTTTTTAGGATAATTTAGTCTTTTTCTCTTTTATATAGGATTTCTTAACCTAGTTATATAAGACTATGTATTTTATTTCATTTTGATATTTTTGATTTAATAAGATGACTATCTTTTTCCTCTTCTCAATTTTAATAGAAAAATCACTTATAATTCATCATAGTTGAGTCTCGGCCCTAAAATTCCTAGATCCACATTTGGAAATCTAGCCACTACACAGCTCCAGGGGCGGGATACAAATATTATTGGAGCAAAAAGTGAAGCCGTCACTTTAGCAGCCCCTCTAGGGTGACCTCACACTCTCTGAAAGAGGATAAATCATGGGGAACATTTGCCCTAGCACAATAGCCCTTTGCATGAGGGAGATTAGGCACCCAACAAAGTATTTTGCACCTTCTGAAAATTGACTCCAAGACTTATTGTATTCGGCAAAAGGTGAAATCCGTCATCTTGACGGCCCCCCATGACTGCCCCACATCATTGGAAGAGAGTAAATTAGGAAATCGAAATAGACCCCCTTGTGGAAGGATATATTCACGACTTTTGTCGAGATTTGACTCTTGCTTGAATTCGACAAATCTTTTATATGGTGACCAACTCGACCAAGACAACTATCCATATAGGTATCAATTATGCCAACTCATGCGCTTAAGACACAAACATTATTGTAATAAAAAAATTATTACGCTCATCACAGATATTCCTCATAGTCTACCTTAAAATTAGATAAAAGAAAGTAAATTATGAGATTCGTATATAATCGATCGATTAGGATAAAAAAAAATTAAAAATATATATTTATTAAAAATTAATTTTTATTTTATTATAATAAATTTGATATCTATTAATTGATTAGATATTTCGTGGGACAGGATACAGACATTATTGCTACTACAGCTTTGCTACAGCTGTTCATTGATCAATTCTTTGTCCTCACTCATTAAATACGACAAATTAATCCGTTTCTTTTTTTTTCAGATTTAATTTAAAACCTTTTTCTCCATGCAAAAAAAAAGTGCATGATATTTGACTTGACTTAGAAAGAGTCATTTCATTCAGAATGCACAGTGACTCGCTTGGTGTTTCCTACTCGATATTTGACTTGACTTGCACCTCCATCAAAACTATCAGAAATTTCTTCTTTTTTCTCATCGCATTTCATGATTTCTCTCAAACTTAAAAGAGTTTATCAAAATCTCCAGACTTTATAGATTTTTTTTTTCATTTTTAATAAAAAAATTCGATAAAAAATCAGTCTAAAATAAATTCAAAATTTAATTTTGTTATTATATTTTTTTATTCTCTTAAATATGTATTTTTTTATTTTGAAAAATATTTCTCGAATTCAATTATTATAATCAATTATTTTAAATGTTTTATCAGATTTTCATGATTGTTTTCCGTGCGACATGAATAGAACTCTATGAAAGTCATGTCCTAAAGAACTAGGTAGGAATTTTTTTGATAAAATTATATTTTAGCAATAAATGGGTCTAACAAAATTAAATTTTAATTTATTTGACTTTTTTATTATAACATACTTTATCCTGTATAATTATGGACACCTTGATCAAAATATGTGTGATATGATCAGTGATCAGGATTATATCACCTCAGCATGTGTACATGATTATATAAAATAAAATGTATAGAATATCAAATATATATATATATTATATGAATTAATAAATTAATCTTTTCTGACTCAATCAATGGTAATCAAAGGTGAAGCTTAAGAAAGTCGAGAGGAGCCCTGGGATTCTTTGTTGGAGCAAATACGTGGCTCATAAATTCGAAAAAATTGAAATTCATCACCGGATGATCCTTCATGATTATTTCACATTATTAAAAAAATTAGAAATTTGAAATGATCCTCTACGTAAAAAAATATATTTATAATTTTTATTAAAACTCAATTCTTATTTAAATTCGGCAAAATTTACACATGTGACTAATTTGACCATGTCACGAGAGAAATGAATTAGTGGGGGGACATCAAGTATATTGAAACAATCTCAATGAAAATAATTGGTGGGGGGACATAAATGACTCCATGAACAAATAACAAGGAAGGTGAAAAACATTTTATCCATAATTTATCTTCCTTTTAAATAGTAAGAAGTCATTTTAAAGAAGTCGTCAAAATAACAATTTTACCTTTTACTATCAAGGAAGGTGAAAAACATCAGAAGGATAAGGATGTCCTTTTTTATTTTGTCCATTCATTATCAAAAGAGCGTCTACTCTTTCATTGTCGGTATATTTTTATTTTTGATATTATTAATTTATAACTGTTATAACATTGACACATAAATTATATAGTAACAGATATAATTTATAGTTGCTACAATCTATCTCTTATCAAATAAGTTAATTTGGACGATCGATCCATCGAAAATTTATCATACAGTGAGATGGGACAGACTAGTCCACCATCTTGGTAAATTAAAAATTTCCTAATTCAACCCTGATCCCGCTTAGAAACATTGATGTGTGACTCACCGGTATACTGACATGAAAGTTGACTACCTTCACCTATCTCCAGGCAATCAAAAGAGCTTCTTAGAAAAATGTTCGTACCTCACGCCTAAGAAGAACTAAGAGAGAACCGTTAGAATGACAGTCAGGGAGTTTCCCGGTGTAGTCACTCCGACGTTCAAATCAGTTGAGGTGGAAGGAAGAAGATGATAAGTAGCTAGGGTTTGTAGAAATTTATGTGCGCGTACCTTGACCTGCTGGGGCAGGTGGCCTTTTATAGGCTTTAGGGACCTGACTCCTTATATTATTTCCCTTCCCTATTTAATAGAGATGTTTTCCTATTAAATGAACTATTTACTCAGAGTAATGAGGCAATAATTTTCAAGTTTTCTGGGGATAATGTCGATAACGCCTACATTCTCGCAGGGATAGCATTTTTATCGGCTCCAAGAGACACGGGGGGCATTGAAGGTTTGTAACGTCAAACAACCAAGACTCCTGCAGCCAAGGAGGTCGTTATATCCAGGAGGCTGTAGCAGCCGAGAGGTTGTCATAGCCAGAAATCTCAGGAGTCGGGGAGGCTGTGTATCCGGGAGCCGGGGAGGCTGTTGCATCTGAGGAGGCGGTGTATCCAGGAGTCGGGAAGGTTGTTATAGCCAGAAGGTTGTCGTAGCCGGGAGGCTGTAGCAGCCGGGAGGCTGTCACAGCCGGGAGGCTGTCGTAGTCGAGAGGCTATAGCAGCCGAGATGCTGTCGTAGCCGAGAGCCAGGGAGGCTATTGCATTTGGACTGCCACCACTTCTTCTAACTTGAATCACGTGCCACGTGACACCCCTCGATCACCCCCCATATCACATGTCTCCCTATCAAGTCTAGTCGAAGGAGGCATCAACCTGACTGACTGGACAGATGTATGATCAATGTGGATGGCCACGTGGTGTTTATTTTGGTTCTTGACCCGAGATTTTGTCTTAAATGCGGGATTTGAGGCTCTAACCGTGGTCATGCCTCTTAAAAGCGCACCCTACTTAATTTAAGTTTCGTGTCTGGGTACGTCATCTTGTTTTTGAGGTTGAGTCATCAATGCAATGTGACATGTTGGGAGGGTGCCGAGGGATTGGTGGTTTTGTGATGATTACAAAGATTTTTGGTTCCGTTTTCAGTGTCAAATCCAACGGCTGTGCTTATGGCGGTGGTAGGTATTCGACGGTCAGGGTTGAGTGAGCGCAATATATATAGGTCATAAACCTGGATACCCTGGTTTTTCTTACGTGACTTTTCTCACTATCTTCCTCTTCGTCTTCTCTTGGGTCGTCCCTGCTCGCTTCTCCGTAAGTTTCGCTGTCCATCTCTTCTTTTTTGTGTTTCTAAGGCTCCCTTCTAAAGGTCGTCGGATCCTCCTTGTCTCCTTAGTATAAGTCGATTGAGTCCATCTTCACGAGTAGATCCTTAGAAAGATTAAGGATCACCTATAACATTTAGGCTGACCACATTTTATCGCTGCCCAACGTCAATGACTACCATGATCGCCCTCCTCCAGTTGGGTCCAAATCCAAAATGGGCTGTGATTTCCTATCCCCCCTTTTTTGTCGACGTATCCCTATACTTCCGCATTCCCCTTTTCCAGTTGGGTCCAAACTCTTTCCGAATTCTAATGGAAGTATTTATGCTTTTTCTCCTCTTCCGTACCCCTCTTTCCCCTCGTATTCTCCATTACTTCTTTTACCTAAAGAAGATGGACGATGGAGTTTTCTTTCAGTGTGTCCGTCCCGGGGTCAACCTGTTGAAACATCTTTCGTCATCCCACAAGGGGTGGAAACCCGAGTATTTTTATGTTAAACCTCCCAGTCTGGTAGTCTGGCCAACTCGATGGCAGGCTCGGATGCCCGAGCCGCCTATTCTGAAGAACCAATACCTGGACCGGGGCTTTCTCCAGGTGACTGAGGGGGTGAAGGATTTGAGTTTTACAACACTTTGCTTCTCGAGGAGGGGTTGTTGCACCTGTTTCGCCTGAATCCCGTCCTGAATCCCCTTGGGGCCTCCTTTGGTAAGATTTCATTTCTCCTCTGCTCATTAATATCTAACTAGGATTTTTGATTTTTGTGCAATTGATACTATGTTGCTGGCGGCTTTGAACAAATCGCGAGTTCCCACGGCTGATGAGATGGAAGCGCGCCTGGTTGAGATTGTCGACCAAACTAAAGCGAACATGCGTCGCTAAGAGGAAGCTCCCACAGCCCCAAGGTGACCGTAACAGAGACGATCATCCCGACTCCCGTTATTCCTCTTGCTATCGTGTCGCCCGTCATTCCTGCGCTAGTGATTGAGGCGGAGGTGTCAAAGGAGTCGGGAGTTCCTTTGAGGATAAGTCGGAAGAGGCATCGGTTCTCGACGCGTCACTCAGTCCTGCCATCTTTTCCCCGTCTTGGAGTGGCCTGAGACCGTTGTCCATTCATCTTCCGACACCCTTGGCTGAATCTGAAGGCCTTGCAACGGACGGCGCGGCCTCCTCCGTTCGTGCTGCGACGCCTAGGTTGGGCGGGGGAAGTCCGTCATGTCTCTCTGCCTGCCCTCGTTCCCCCAGTCAACGAGAAGACAAGGAGTCAGTCGTTGCTGCTAAGGAGGGAGGCTCCCAGGGAGGGGAGACCCCGCCCTTTAGCCGTCTGGAGATCGTCCTCCAGTGTCCCGCGGTAGCCCGCTGGATGGCTGGGGAGGGAATGGTTGAAGACCTGTCCCTACCTGAATTGGACAAGGAGCTGGTGACGTCCAGGGCAGATCATATGGCCAAATTGATGGTGTTTGGTCAACGATTTGAAGTGCATCGGCGGGAACACCGGGGTTTATCCGCCCAGGTAGCAAGTTTAGAGGGGAGGCTGGCCTCAGCCCCAGATCCAGACCTCGTGATTGCTCTTCAGGCGTCACTGGACAAGGCTTCAGTGGAGATCGCCCACTTGCAAGGGTCGGTGGGCGATTTTGGTGCCCAACAAGTAGTGTTGGACCGGGCCAGAAGGAGAAGTGGGGAACTCTCCTTAGAAGCGATCAAGGCGGCCTGTAACCTAAGCTCGAAGAGATGTCGAGCGGACGCACTCGAGGCTGAGCTAGCTACCACCCGGGCGGATTTGGAAGCCAGTCGGGAGGCACTTGGCCTTTTGAACGTCGAGTTGAGGGCAACTCGAGCTTCCCTTGAGTCGTCTAAAGCACTTGCTGAGGCTAGACGAGAGGGGATAGAGTCCCTCCAAGCGGAGATAGAGGCCAAAATAGAGGCGGAGTCGACCCTGCAAGCGGAGGTCAAATCGACCCAAAAAAATGTAGAGGCAAGTTGGACTCTGGCAGGCGCTCGTCTTTGGGATCTGGAGACCACTCGGGTTGCAGTGGAGACTACGAAGTTAGAGGTGGCCGAGGTGGCTCGAACCAACTCCCAAGCTGCTTTGGAGGCCTTGTGGAAGCATCTTGAAGGTGTGGTGGCCGAACTCCAGGAGTAACAAGCTAGGGAGGAAACCCGTTAGGTTGCAAGAAAAAGAGAATTCCTGCGGTAAGAGGGATTCTATGACATGATTGCACACTGCTTCCTCCGAATGATGCAACATGGAATAGACAGTACCCTCCGACAGCTGCAAGATAGCGGCCATTTCCCCGTCAACATGCCCCTGCCTCCCATCAGCCGGAACAAGATTGCTGACAATCTCCCTACCGAGGACACAGCGAATTTTACTTGAATTGCTTATTGTAACGCTGTGGTTTTTTTTACTCCCGCCCGAAGGGGTCCCTGCAATGTACTGTTATCTTTTTTGTTTAATCATGAATTTAGAACTACTCCTTTGTGAATATGTTTCTCCTTATCGTAGAGGTTTCCATTCCCATTATACTGTAAATGGGAGAATTCTGAATGGAACTCCGAATGAGGCGAAGACCTGGAAATCGCAGTCGAGATCCTGACTCTAAATATGTCCAAGCTGGGGGAATTGGGCCCTTCAAAGGACGGAGGTGATACGATGTGTAATCATAGCCGAAAAAGCTCGACCCCGACAATGCCACGGTCGAAGGAGGTTGAGCCATGAATAAGATGCGGCGATACGATATACGCTCGACCCTTGGGCAAGGGGGAGGTTGATATCGCAGCCGAGATCTCGACCCCGACTATGCCCAAGTTGGGGGAGTTTGGGCTCTTCAAAGGACAGAGGCGATGCGATGTATAATCGTAGACGGGAAAGCTCGACCCCGACAATACCGCAGTCGGAGGAGGTTGAGCCCTGAACAGAACGCGACGATACGATATACGCTCGACCCTTGGGTAAAGGAGAGGTTGATATCGCAGTTGGGATCTCGACCCCGACTATGTCCAAGTCAGGGGAGTTTGGGTACTGCAAAGGACGAAGGCGATACGATGTGTAATCGTAGTCGGGACAGCTTAACCCCGAGAATACCGCGGTCGGGGGAGGTTGAGCCATGAACATGATGCGGGGTATCTTGATTCTGGGAAAAGAGGTGCTTTTGCATTACAAGAAGAGGAAAAATGTACATGATTGCTTTTAATAAAACATATTTTGCCAAGGATACTACGAATAATAGAGCTTCAAATGGTTGGCGCTCCAGGGTCTGTCTATATTTTTGCCTTCAGAGTCCTGTAGGTGGTAGGACTCCGAGTGCAATTTGTGAATGACCCAAAAGGGGTCTCCCCATTGCGGCTCCAGCTTGCCAATGTCTCCCATGGGTTTAATCTTTTTCTAAACCAAGTCTCCGACTTGAAAGGAGCGGGGGATGACTTGCTTGTTGTAGTTCTGCTGCATCCTCTACAAGTACGCCATGAGTCGTGTGACAGCCTTTTCTCGAGTTTCTGAAATCAAATCGAGATCGAGAAGATGGAGACCATCCTTGTCTTTCTCTTGTACTACTCGCCGAGTCAAATCTTCTCCAATTTTCATCGGAATTAAGGTTTCCCCTCCATAGATTAAGTGAGAGAGAGTCATTCCTATGCTTTCCCGCGAGGTGGTTCGATAAGCCAAAGGATGTTGGGTAATTTGCTTACCCAACTATCATGGACGTGGTCAAGTTTGATCTTGAGTCCTCGGACTATTTCTCGATAGACCATCTCCACTTATCTATTGCTTTGGGGATAAGTCACTGATGTGAAAGCTTGTTGGATACCAAGTCTCTCACACCATTCCTTCAATCAGCGGCCCTGAAACTATCGGCCATTGTCTGACACCAATTTATGCGATATTTCGAATCGACAAATGAGGTCCTGCCACATGAACTTCATGACCGCCTCCTCTGTTATTCGGGCTAGTGGGACTGTCTTTACCCATTTGGAAAAATAGTCGACTGCGACCAGAAAAAACTTCTTCTGTTGGGGTCTAACTGGGAAAGGACCTACAATATCCATTCTCCATTGGTCGAACGGGAAAGACATAGTGGAAGTCTTCAGGAACTCTTGAGTATAGGTCATGAAAAAGATCGCTGATATAAGATATCCCCGATCATTATGAACCGGGGCGCCTTTCTTTTGAGTCACCGAGCAGCTTCGGAGTTTGACGATAAAACCCCTCGCTTAAGATAATCGATAATGGGGGTTCGCTAGTCTGTCAGGGTATCGGGAGAGGGGGCCCGGTCGATCTGAGAAATAAACAGATTCTGTGCTATCAGATTATCCGAGGTCCAAGTGGTTAGTGCACTAGCTATCTTGGCCAACTCATCTGCCTTCTGATTTTCGGTACGGGGAATCTTCCAGATGATGACTTCTTGAAAGTTGGTCTTGAGTTTCTTAAATATCTCTACGTATCGCCTTAACCGATCATTTCGGATCTCAAAGCTATCGTCCAACTGTTGAGCCGCCAATTGAGAGTTCGAATAAAGGATGACTCAGGATGCCGCGACTTGGCTGCTTGCAGACCGGCTAGCAAGGCCTCATACTCTGCTTCGTTGTTGGAAGCCCGGAAATTGAGTCATACAAAGAGCTGAAGCACATCCTCCTTGGGCGAGATTAGCAGGATCCCTACATCACTCCCATATTGATCCATTTATGAAATTTTTTTAGGTTCCTTCTTCTTCCTGGGCGAGGATTTTCACAAGGAAGTCAGCTAAACCTTGAGCCTTGATAGCGGTCCTGAGCTAATACTAGATGTCATACTCGCTCAATTCAATAGTTCATTTGATCAACCGCCGTGAAGCCTCTGGGTTGGTCAATATTAGGCCTAAACCGCTATTGGTGAGGACGATGATGACATAGGCGAGAAAGTATGGACGCAACCTCTGAGCCACCAAAGTTAAACAGAAAGCCAATTTTTCCAAGCCAGTATACCTGCTTTTTGCCCCCTTGAGTAAGTGACTGAAGAACTAGCTAGAGTATTGTACCTTGTCTTCTTGTCATAGCAAAACCATGACGATAGCTCCCCCAGAGGCCTCTAGGTATATCCACAGTATCTCATCCGCCACCGGCTTGAAGAGGATCTCCAAGTCGGGGAGTCTTGCGGGAGTCAATTTTAACCATATTGACATAACATCTACAGGCAGCCGTCTGATTTCCCTTAGCCTCCCCCACCTGACTCCCTATTGGAAATTTGAGCTTCTGGTGAAAAGTGGAGACCACTGCTTGAAAAACGCTTAGTATCGGTCTCCCGAGTATGACATTGTAAGCGGAGACTGCATTTACGATGAGGAAGAGCACCCTTTTCGTCCTCCTCACGAGCTCTTCTCCTAGGGAGAGAGAGAGATGAATCTGACTCATTGATTGTACCTCGTGTCTAGTGAACTCATAAAGAGAGGTGTTCACCGAGTACAGTTCTTCTTCCTCCAATTGTACCTAGTCGAAAGCTTGCTTAAAGATGATGTTGATTGAACTTCCCATGTCAACGAACACCCGTTTGACGGTGTAGTTGGCAATCCAAGATTCAACCACCAGAGCATCGTCATGGGTAGTCTCGACTTCGTCTAGATCTTCAGGCCCGAAGATTATTGAGGAGCCTTGTTGGCTTCTTTTGCCAAGGCTGACCCCATAGCCTTCCAATCTCCATCCATGTAGGCCCGACCCCGGGCCGGGTCCAGCCCGAACCCGGCCCGGGCCCGTAACCGGGTCAACGGGCCGGTTACCCGTTGACCCGGGTCGTCAGGCCGGTTACGGGCTGAATGGGTAAAACCCGACGGACCGAAGGGCTG